>PVJH01033335.1:0-21661 GCA_004026705.1 Nesogale talazaci
GACAAGACCGACCACCTGGAGGCCTATGTGAAGTGGTTCAACCGCCTGTGCTACCTGGTGGCCACTGAGATCTGCATGGTAAGTGGAAGGCCCAGCACTCGCAAAGGCTCCTGGGGGCACTGGCAAGAGCCCGGCTGGGAGGGCCCCAGAAGGATGTGTCTTGAGATGCCCCAACCTATCTCCCAGCCCAGGGCAAGGCGAGGCCCCCTCTACCCCTCCTCTCCTGGCTCTCCTGCAGTAAAGTCCCTCTGGGCACTGCCCTGGACGGATTCGCCCGCTGAGCCCAAGGCTGTGCACTCACAGAGGAGCGAAGGATCAGTGGAGTCCTACCTTGCTTGGCTTTTGCTCCCCAACCTATGCCGTCTACTTTGGGGAGTCTGGGCTCTCCAGGTTCATTTAACCCACTCTGATTTAAAGATAAAAATGATCCCACCTTTAAGAATTAAGAGATTGCACCAAACAGCCTCAGGAGTCTAGGAGAAGGGCTCCGATTTAGCTCTGAGGTCCCCACAAGTATGAGAACCCCAGTGCCCCACTCTCTCTAGCATTGCTCCCTGGACAGGAGCCAGTGGGTGGGTTGGGGATCTGATAGCAGTGGGGGCTGCAGGGTCTCTCCACCAATGTGGTGCTGGAAACTCAGGAGAGGGAGCCTGACTTTCTGCTTTTCAGGAGTGGATGTTGGGGTTGAGGGTGGGGGGTTGCAGGGAGTGATGGATGGATGCCTCTCCAGCATCTCCTGGTGTGTCTGAGTCCCACTGCCCTGTCCATCCATGGCTCTGCTGTGATGTGCAGGGAACACCCTCTCCCCCGCCCCCGCCCCCCTCCCCGCCTCCCATCCCCAGCTCCTGGGCTGGGCCTCCAGCTTCTCCATCAGGAAATGGGCTGAGTACAGGGAAAGTAGGGCAGGTGGGCACCCTCTCCACTCCAGCTCTGGTGTTGTCTGCAGCCAGCCAAGAAGAAACAGAGGGCCCAAGTGATCGAGTTCTTCATCGACGTGGCCCGCGAGTGCTTCAACATTGGCAACTTCAACTCCCTGATGGCCATTATCTGTGAGTCAGCCACCCGGGCCAGCCCCTCCACCGTGCGTGAAGACCCCCAGGGAGGTTGAGTGGGCCCCAGCAGACAGGCCATGCGCACTGGGTCCTCCTTTGAGCACTGCGTGGTCAGGGTGGTCTGGGGACACCTCCAGGGTGACTAGTAGCTCCAGATCTCCACCCCGGAGGTCCTGAGGAAAACTGATCCTGTGAGGCAGGCCCAGCCCCTCGGGGTGCCTGGACAGAACTTGTCCCCACATCCAGGGAGAACTGGGGTCGCCAGGGGCCAGGGGATAAGCAGAGGTGTCAGCTCGGCCACAAGTTGCCAGGATGGGGGCCACAGTGCTTAGAAGGCCCCACCCAGAGAAGCTGGAGCTACCTCAGTCCAGTACCCACCAGCACCCACTGTCCAGCAAGTGTGGACCACCAGCTGCATGGGCCTGGGTCAGGGTATAGTCTGCAGGGCAGCCCATGGGAAGGAGGGGTGGGGGTGGGGGAGTGGAGGCCTGAGCAGCCCTCGCAGCCTGGCCCCTCTCTTCCAGCTGGCATGAACATGAGCCCCGTGTCCAGGCTGAAGAAGACCTGGGCCAAAGTGAAGACGGCCAAGTTTTTCATCCTCGAGGTAAACAAGGGGCCTGGGTCGCTCGCCGGGTGCCAGTGGCTGTCCCTAGGACAGAGATACCCCATAGTGTCCTGTTCTCCTTCCAGCACCAGATGGACCCCACAGGGAATTTCTGTAACTACAGGACTGCCCTACGCGGGGCCGCCCACCGCTCCTTGACGGCCCACAGCAGCCGGGAGAAGGTAGGTCAGAACCCCCCGGGGCTCAGAGCACCCACTGGCTTCTGACCGCCTCGGCCCCAGCTATCCAGGCCGCCTTGCCTGTCTTTCTGCAGCTTTGGTTGCTAGACAGTCCCGGAGTCTTTCCCGTTCCCCACAGGCCAGTCTCCCATCAAGTAGCTCTGACTCACAGGCAGTGTTTGCTGGAGTGGGTAGGACGGTTGCAGTCTGCACCTGGACCTTTTCTCTTTGGGGGATCTCCAGAATCTTTCCCCTCCCTCCCACTCTGGTCCTCGCCTGCCAAGGTCGCATCCTATGGTACCTCGGGTCGCTCTGAGTCAGAACTGAAGCTATGGCAACCACAAGAACATCCTGCCGTGGCCAAAGCCTGAGACCAAACTGACTGCCACCCTGGAGAGCCTGCGCCACCGCAACGCTGTGCATGCTTTCTTAGGCTTTAGAAATCTTCACGGGATCAGAAAGCCTCACCTTTCTCCTGGAGAGAGGCAGGAGGGTTTGGACTGCTGACCTTGCAGTTAGAAGTCCAGCACTTCCCCCTCCAGGCCTCCTTTTCCTGCCATCCTTCTCCTTCCACCTCGGAATAGCTCCAAGTGTCAGGGTCCCTGCTCTGTCAGATCAAACTGTCGAACCAAGTACATGAGGTCTGGTGCCTCCATTATTTAAGGGCAAGACCTTCATTCGTCTAGACACACATCATGCTGTATTACATCGCATCCTCGCAGCCTTCAACGTGGATCGCAACTCTAGAAAACCCAAACCTTTCCAACTAGACCCATAGGTAAGCCATGATAAATGGAGAAAAGACTGAAGCTGTCAGAGATGTGTTCCTCCTTGTTTGGACCCTTCATCCATGCTCACGGAAGCAGCCGACAAGAGCTCAAATGACGTAGTCATCAAGAGGTCGAATGACACATCGCATTGGGTACATCTGCTGCACAAGACCTCTATTATTATTGGGGTCCTTACAGCTGTTGTCACAATCCCTACATAAATCCATTTTGTCAAGGACATCCGTACGTATGTTGTCACATCTTTTTCAGAACATTTTCTTTCTACTCGAGCCCCTGGCATCAGCTCATTTTTCACCCTCTCTCTCCTATACCTCCTTGATAATTTATAAATTATTCTTTTTTTTCATGTTTTACACTGACTGCTCTCATTTCACCCTCTTTTCTGCTGTCTGACTCCCTGGGTTGGGGGCCATACGTCGATCATTGTGATCAGTTCACACTTACTGCCCCCACTTATACCCTTCCCCTTCTAGTATCACTGCTCCCCTTATTGGTCCTGAGGAATTTATCTGCTCTGGATTCCCTGTGCTGTGAGCTCTTATCTGTATCAGTGTACATGTTCTGGCCTAGCCAGGTTTATAAGATAGAATTGGAGTCATGGTAGTGGGGTGAGGTAAAGCATTAAAGAACTAGAGGAAGGTTGTGTGTTTCATCAGCGCTATACTGCACCCTGACTAACTCTTCTTTTCCCTGTGGCCATTCTGCAAGGTCTGTACTCTGCCCTCCCCCTCATTCCCATTAATATGATTTTTATTTGTTTGTTTTGTTTGGGGTCTTTGATGCCTGATACCTGATCCCATTGACACCTCATGATCACACAAGCTAGTGTGCTTCTACCATGTGTGCTTCATTGCTTCTCAGCTGGATGGCCACTTGTTTATCTTCAAGTCTTTAAGACCCCAGATGCTATATCATTTGATAGCCAGGCACCATCAGCCTTTTTCACCATATTTGCTTATGCACCCATTTTGTCTTCACTGATCGTGTCAGGAAAGGTGAACATCACAGAATGACATGTTAGTAGAACAAATTGTTCCTGTATTCAGGAAGTTCTTTAGTGGAGGCCCAATGTCCACCTGTGACTGTAATACTTTATAAATAAATGCACATCAATCTAATCCCTTATTGTTGTATATAAATGTATTTACATATATACACGCTTTTATTTAGGCCTCTATAAATGTCTTATGTCTCCCAGTTCTTTCCTCTATTTCCTTTTATTTTCCTCCCATCCCACTATCATATTCATCCTTCATTTAGGTTTTGGTCATTCCTCTCAGCTACATTGCCCTTGATTGAGCCCCCCAGAGCAAGGTTTTCATTTTGAGGACTAAGATGCACCTGGTTCATGTCATGGTGTTGTCAATTGCCTCAGGTGCACATGAAAACTCAACCATAAAGAAGAAAGATTGGAGAAAAATCTATATATGTGAATGATGGTGCTGGCCAAGAATATCAAAAGTACTGTGGACCGTCAAAAAACAAACAGATCTGTCTTGGAAGAGGTACAGCCAGAACACTCCTTAGAAACAAGGATGGCGAGGCTTCATCTTATATACTTTGGACATGTCGTCAGAAGAGAGCAGTCCCTGGAGGACAGCATGCTGGGTAAAGTGAAGGGCAGAGAAAATGAGGATGACCCTGGACCAGATGGATGGACAGACAGTGGCTACAACAACGGGCTCAAGCGTGAGAACAAGTGTGAGACTGGCGCAGGACCGGGCCGGGTTAAAGTCTGTTGCGCTACGAGCCAGAACCAACTTGATGACACGTAACAACATGACCCCCCAGCGGCCCACCACTCCCCGCCAGATCCTGCTGCCCGGGGCAGGTGGGCAAGCACGGACCACACGATGTCTGTGGTGTTTCCTGTCTGGGCTGTGAGGCTGTGAAAGTGCCATGCCGTCATAACTCTGGGTGCCAGGAGTTGAGACCCAAGTGAAGAGACATCCCAGAGCCAATGGGATTAGTCCCCAGGAGCCTGGAACTCTGTGCCCCTGAGTGCTCCTGCATGGGGCCCCATAGCTCCTTTGAGCGTTTGGAACATCTAACTTGTCCAATCACATTGTGAGGAGTGGGAAGACCCAGGAAGCAAACCCCTAGCCTAGCAAACTCCTAGCCTAGCTGGCGCTGACCGACTACAGCCCTTTGTCCGGAGGTGTCAGCAGGTGGCCCAGGAGTCAGACTGTGGGGTGGATGGGGTGCAGCTCCTGCCGTGAGATGGTCTAGCTCCTTGGACAGTTTTCCTTCCATCCCTACTGCGGCAGTGGGACAAGAATGAGCCTCCTTCCACACTCTGCACTTGGAGTCCCGCCAGCTCTGGGAAGCCATGGGGTTGTGTGCTTGGCTGAGAAACTTACAGAGCTTGAAGTTTAGTTTGCTGCATTCTCCTCTAACTTCCAAAGTTGAAGGGACCCTGGTCCAGCCCTCCAAAAGTGCTTCATAAATGGGCAAGCAGATGGATGGATGGATGGATGGATGGATAAATGGAAGAATGGGTGCTTGGAGGGGATCCACAAGGTTTTCTGGTGCCTGCAGCTGCAGTTCGTGAAGCTGAAGTTCTCAGTAGTCAGACTGCGCTTTCTTCCTGCCTGTGGTCACCTGCCCTCTCCATGGTCTCGATCACCGGACCCACGGTCCATGTAACACAGGCTTCTCCGAGTGAGCTGCAGGCTAAGCTGGACTATGACCAAATTTCGGGAGTTCAGGAAGTGAGGACAGTGGCTCTCCAATCCCAAGGACCCCCTTGAGAACATGCAGAGCAGCAAGGAGGCTGTGGGTATCGCCAGGACGGATTTGGAAGTGGTGAAAAGTGGTCACACGTGGAGAAACCGGCTTTGCTGAGGACCAGCTCCTCTGTGCCTTCCCCCAGGGTCGCTGGACCAGACCCCTGCGGAGCAGTCACTTCAGCAGTTTCCCTGCCCTCAGGCCCTTCCCAGCTCTCTCCCACAACCCAGGCTGGCTCCTAACATTGAATTGGCAGTGGGGTAAAGGGAGGGGGGAGGACATCTATGGCAGACAGGGGCCTCCAGGCCCCCAGCACAGTGAGACAGCAGGCAGGACAGGGACCGTGAGGTCTGAACTCCCTGCATCCTAGCCCCACCTCCGCTCTTTCCCACCTGGAAAACGCAGGGGCGTGGGGGGAGGCCTACATGCCCCTGCTCCAGAAGACTGTGTTGCAGATGAAAGGTACATAGGAAATGTGGTTCTACACACCCGAAACCTGACTCACAGCGGCCTCCTGGGCGTTCCCAGAGGTCACTGCTGGCAGAGTAGGAAGCCCTGTCTTTCTCCCTCTTCTCCCTCGGAGCTGCTGGGGGTTGTAAACTGCCCACCCTGCAGAGGGCAGCCCGCCACGCCACCACGACACCAGCAGGACTCTCAGCCGGGCCAGTTGCCATCAAGTTGGCTCTGACTCACGGGACGCCACATGCAGCAGACCAAACCATCAGCCCAACCCGACCATCTTCACCGTCATCGGGGTGCTCAAATCCATCGTTGCAGCTGCGGGGTCTCGTGTCTCTTCCAACTTGGTGGCACTATGGATCAGGCTTTGGGCTGGTAACGGATGGGTCCCCACCAGCTCTCTGTGGAAGAAAAACGAGGCTGTCTGTCCCCATAAAGACTTAACTGTCTGGGGGGTGGGGGGAGGGTAGGAGGAGCTGATACTGAGGACTCAGGTAGAAAGACATTGTTTTCAAAAGAATGATGGCAACATATGGGAAAATGTGTCTGACACAATGGATGGATGGATGGATGGATGGATGAATTGTGATAAGAGCTGTAAAATCCCCCAATAAACTGATTAAGAAAGAAAGAAAAAGATTTACTGTCTCAGAAACCCCAGGGAGCAGTTCTACTCTGCTCACAGGGTCCCTGTGAGTTGGCCTGGGTTCATCTCCCGTGCCCGTGAGACAGGTCAGTATTCCAGTGGGAGACATCGGCTTTCTGCTGGCTCCTTTGGCAAAGTAGCCCTTTCTCTCTGGTATGCCTGAAAGCTCTGCTCAAGTCGATCCACCATAGGTGGCCCTGCTGGCCTTTGAAACACATGACAGTAGCTTCCACCCCCGTAGCCACCGTGCACACCTCCACAGGGTGACACATCGGACAGATAGGCGGTGGAGAGCCAGACTGAGGGGTCAGAAAGACTTCCTGGTGAGGACGCCATATTTGGGGGGGTGTTCCCACAGGTGTATTCTCCCCGATCCTGAAGTCAGACATGTATCTGACGCACCTCAGTGTCTCCCAGCCCTGGGCCCTGGAGCAGAGAAGACCTGAGTGGATGTCTGCTGGGCTGACAGACACCCAGGGTGACCAACTCAATCCACAGCCAGTGACTCCCTCCAACTCCCGGCCACCCTGTCTAGGGCTTCTGAGATAGTCAGCCTCGTCTTGCTTCTGTGGGGCAGCTGGTTCATTTGAACTCCTGAACTCGCCATCAGCAGCCCAATGTACATCCCACAGAGCCTCCAGGACTCCATCCACTTCCCCCAGGACTTTCCGGAAATTCCATGGCACTTGGGTCATCCCACTTAATCTGAGTCTAGTCCTGGCCCTGGGCCAGGCTGCTCCTCTCTGGGTCTCAGATGCCTCCTCTTTCCTGCCCAGTAGAGCAGTCGTGCTTCTGTGTCACACCGAGTGGTCCACGACTGAAGTCTCAAAGCCCCATTGGACGGGGCCTAACCCTGAGCCCCAAGTGTTAAGGCCTGGTGCCTGGTTGCCACGGCGGCTGGAGTTTGACTCTGACTGGACCAGGAGCCCAGGCTGCAGCTCTGGAGTTGAGGGCAAAGGCAGGAGACCCAGATGGGTTCCCCAAAAGTGGTCTGTGCTGCCAGTCAGAGAGTGGCCCACTCGAGTAGAAGGACATGGCCAGCGGTGACAGAGGGACCACTGTCAAAGTGTCTGACTGAGACAACACAGATTCTATTCTCACCAAGCCCTTCCCTAAAGGCGATGTGCAGAGGAGCTTGGGGCCTTACCATGAGACTTCAAGAGCAGAGTTTCAGCATCAAAAACACATGAGATGACAAATGTTAAGGGAAAAAGAGAGGCCACAACACATCAGAACTGTTTTACAACCTGTGTGTACTTAATGATGGGTCCTGCATCCAGGAACCTACGGGTGGGGCGGGCACCACCTCTCTTGCCTATTAGACAATGAAAGAAACGGTCTGTGGTCACAGCAATGTGCATTGAAACTTTCCCCACCTGGACACAGAGGACAGTCACCCTGGATAGAAAGAGCTCGGCCAGGACTGCCCTCTGGTGGGCCTGAGAGGAGACGCGGCTGTGATGCCATGACTCTTACCTGGGATGGCCACACTGGCCCCTGGTGCACACCCTGCCAGGACAGGCCCCACCCCCTGCCCCCTGAGCTGTGCCTGAGTGCTGGGAAAGCCGCTTCCTGCTCTCCACCTGTCCCCCAGGGGAGGCCAACCCAGCGCTGACCCAGCCCTTCTCCCTTCCAGATTGTCATTCCCTTCTTCAGCCTGCTCATCAAAGACATCTACTTCCTCAACGAAGGCTGCGCCAACCGCCTCCCCAATGGACACGTCAACTTTGAGGTAGGGGCCGGCCTGGGTCAGGCTGCTCCCGGGACTGGCGGCCCAAGGCTGGCACCACATTGATGTGGATGGAGCCCCTCAGAGCAGACACGCGTGGGAATGCCCACACTGCCTGCTCTGGGTGTCCCCGAGGAGAAGACAGTGTTGACACCTGCAGAGGACAAGGTCACCTTTGCCCACGGGCAGTGGGAGGCTGGCGGAAAAGTCATGCTCCTGGTGACAACTGCCAAATGGTGGGGTTGGGACTTCTGAGGAGAGCCCTGAGCTGTGAGGAGGGGGTCGTCAGGTGGGGGCAGAGCGGATGGAAGGAACAGAGCTTCCAGGAAGCCTCTACCTTGATTTCCCAGGGATGGACAGCTACCCTCAGCAGGCAGAGTGGCATGGGTCCCAGCTCCTGCCCCCCCCCCCCACATTCCCAGAAGCAAGGCCAGGTTGATACCGCTGCCTCCCCATTCTCGATGGACACCCCTCACACACACACCACCTAGCTCCCCAGCAGTGGGAGGGGCCTATAGGGTGAAGGCGGAGACCTGCGAATCCTGTGGGTGCTGGGTCACAGCAGCAGGAGACCCCGAGTTCGAATTCAACAGAACAACAGTGGTGATAATTAGGTGGGCTTGAGACCCTACCCAGCCTGGGCTATGCCCTCCCCCCCTGATCAAGCCTGCCTCTCTCTCGGTAACGAAGCTTCCGCCTCAGCTTAACTGGAAGACGAGAAGGCTCAGCCACAAGCAGCGGGGGCTGACACCAGTTTGGGGCTCTCCCCAGAGGCTGGCGCCCTCTGCCACACCTGGCCTCTGCTGGTGGTTCTCACCCTGTACCCCAGCAGGCTTCCCCGAGCTGAGACCTGCCTGATCCCAAGCTCCAGTGGATCTGGGAGTGCAGCTGTCCTAGCAGGCAGGCAGGCAGGCAGGCAGGCTCTCCAGGCCACTGTTCCCAGTGGCGGGCTGGGCAATCCAAGCTGCAGGGACATGATGAGGATTCAGGGGCCCAAGAGATCTGGAATCTAGACCCCCAATGGACTCCAACACACAGCCCATCAAAATCAGTCTTCAAGGGCAGGGGGTCCAGAAGCCAGGCCAGACCTGGACCCCAGGGTCGATCAAGGATGCTCCAGTGCAGAACTCCTACCCAGTTCTGACTTGGGAATGTTCACTTCTTTACATTGCCTTGCAGTCTCTTTTAATGTAAATAAATCAAGCTTGTAAGATGTACATAAACAAAACTTTGCCTAAGTGTAGGAGGGAGTTTAAAGCGTTCGTGGGAAAATTCCATTATCTTTTCATTTCATTCCCACGAAGGTGTCAACATCCCATCAGATTTAAGTGTATTTGTTTACATACATATGTATCATTCTATAAACCAGCAATAGCCACCGCTTGCTATAAATAAGGGAGGGCTGTACAAATAAATACCACAAAGGTACAGTCATGTTCAATTCCAGCTCAATGTGCTTTGCCTGCTGAAGTGGGTAGCCCAAGTGGGAGCCAGTGAGCCCCAGGGTCTCCGCATTCCAGCCCACCTGGTGATCGGCTTCCAGAATTGCACCCGTGGAGAATCCTGGGAGAACCATTCTGGTCTGACACACAGGGTTGCCGGGTGTCAGAGCTGACTCTGGTGGCTGCGTGAGCCCTGCGTGTGGTGACAGCAGGTGTGCCCAGGTACTTCTGTGCACCTCCTTCTATGTCTCTGTGATCCCGGCAGAAATTTCTGGAGCTGGCCAAGCAGGTTGGAGAGTTCATCACATGGAAACAAGTAGAGTGTCCCTTTGAACAAGACCCCAGCATCACCCACTACCTGCACACGGCCCCCATCTTCAGCGAGGACGGTAAGGGACCCCACAGCCTCCCTGACCCCCTGAGGCCCCTAATCCAGTTGCCTCTCAGAGCCCCCTGCTCTGAGCACAGGTAGAACGTGCTGAGCTCTGCTGGATCCAGGAGGAATCAGGGAAGGCCTAACTGCCTGATCATCAGGTGCACAGGATGGGGCTCTGGGAGCTGTACATTTGACCCCAAGAGCCCCAGGACCAGACTTCCACTGGGCACCATTTGGTCGGTGATTGAAACAAAGCAAAATTCACTGCCATTGAGGCCATCCTGTGTCTGGTTGCTGAACTCAGAGGACAAGCTAGAAGTGGCCCGTGGACATCTGAGCTTGTACATCTTTACAGGCGTGGGAAGCCTCCCCTTGTCCCCAGGGAGTGGCTGGTGGTATGGAACTGCTGACTTTGTGCTGCATAGTCTTACACACAACTAGTGCGGGACCAAGGCTCCTTTGCATAAATCAGAGTCATCCATCTGCCTGGCCCCACTTTCCTCATCAGGAATGTGGGAGTGCTAGAGGAAACACCACCTTCCACCCCCACAGCAGCTCCCAGAGCTCACACGGAGATGGCCAGGCATTGGGCTGGGCGTGTGTATGCGAGAGAGAAAGACACCAGGAAGAAGGCATGCATCTTTTCGCGAGAGCCCTATAAACGGCTGCACCCTGATGACACTGTCGTCATGCACTGGGCTGTTAACCGAAAGATCAGCCGTTCGAAACCACCAGCCACTCCACAGGAGAAAGTCAGAATTAATGCCATGTCAGAAAGCCACTCCACGTTCCCAGCTGGTCAGTTGCCAGATACATTAGATTGGCTTGCAAATTGCTAACACCCAGACACCCAGAGGTGCCCTCCTCCAGCAAAAAAAAAAAAAGCACCAGAAAAGGAGAAGCCGTCGGCTGACTTTCCGGGGTCATCTCCAGGGTGGAGATACTTTTCTGGTCCAGGAGACGTGGACCCCTGACCCACTCTCATGTGCCCCAACTCGGCACACAGCAGACCCGGCTCCTCGTCACTGCAAACATAGACCCACACTCATGCTCCAAAGGGTGTTCAGAGAAAAAATAGGGGAAAGGATTTTTAAGTTATTCTGAATCATTCCTATTCCCCCTCCTTTTTTATTTGCTATGTTGTGGAGCAAAGAAGGCCTGTGACAATCGTGGGTTAAGCATTCAGCAGGTACATCCACCCACAGGACGACTCCCTGATTGATTACACGAATGAAGAAAGCCAATCTCAACATGCTCCATAAGGTTAGAAATTAAATTGTGTCCCTCCCCCCAAAAGATGTGCTGGCATTCACCAAAAGGTCGAAGTGACCTACATGCCCGTCAGTGCAAGCGTGGCAGAAGACACCGGTGTGCACACGCATGGTGACACACTGCACAGTGTGAGAGAGCTGTGATGATCATGAGAAAGACCAGGTAACATAGATGAACCTGGGAGACAGCGTGCCGAGTCAAGTACACTGATCACAGAAGGACACGGACGCGTGAAGCCACTGTTGTAAAACATCAAGAAAAGGCTCTCGCACTAAAGGAAACATTCGTTGATGGTTACCAGCAGTGAGCGGGCACAGGAGGATAGATTACTGACGAGAGGGTGAGGGGAGACTTAAAAAAAAGAATGATGCTTCTGAATATTGAAAGGACTGCCGTGGACTGCCAAAAGGACAAACAAGCCAGCTTTGGAAGAAGTGCAGCCAGAGCGTTCCTTAGAGGCAAGGATGGCGAGACTTCGCCGCACATATTTTGGACCTGTCGAGAGAGAATAGTCCCTGGAGAAGGGCCTCATCCTCGGCAAAGCCGAGGGGCCGGGACAAAGAAGAAGGCCCTCTATGAGCCGGATCGCCACCATGGCTGCAGTACCGGGCTCAGGAACAGTGTCCCGGAACCATGGCGGGGATGGCGCAGGACCCGGCAGTCTTTCCTTCTGTTGTGCAGAGGGCGGCTTTGGGTCAGAACCAACCCAGTGGCACCTAGAAACACAACAACGGAGGGCGAAAGAGAAGACAGCATGCGGTTAGAGGAAGCTCAGCGAGAACAACAATAGAGGTGGAAGCCCTTGGAGAGCAAGACTTAAAGGCAACAGAGACAAGTCCCGTTACATCCACAATCCTGCAATAAGCAGTGGTCTAAGGACAGACGCACAGATAGACACACAGTTAGACTGGGTGCGAGAGGGAGAGTAGGAGTAGAGCCGTGCATGCACGAATGTTTGAGAGAGGAAGCTTGCACATCCTTTCCTGCAAATACAGCCGTGGATGTGGTGGCGCAGGCAGGAGATGAACTTATACAGACTTCTTAGTCCTGAGACTTGATCTTGAAGGAATGAGTCACTGGACCTGGAGTCTCAGGAGCATGGTTTCAAGGGACACTAAGACCAACTATCCACAAAGACAGTTTTCTACATCTCACTGTGCTAAGTAACCACTGGGGTCTGAAGAGCTGGTGGGTAGCCATCCAAGGTGCCACAATTGACTTTGTCCTGTCAGAAAGAAAGGAGAGGGAAGACAATGGTAGCTGCATGGAAACAACTCGACCAATGAATGGATGGGTCGTGTGAACATCAGTCTCCATGACCCAGAGACCAGAAGACGGAGATGGTGCCCGGTGACCACTACCAACTACTCTGAAAGGTTCTCAATAGAATGGGAAAGAAATGTGGACAAAAACTCAAGATCATAAAAAGGGTTGGGTAGAGAAGAGATTGGTGGGACCTCTGAGACTACGATATTTATCTTTCAAGTCTGAAAATGAACTCACTCCACCACGGAATTTTCAACCAAACAGTTGGTAGGTCTCTACAGGGAGCAAGAACACCAGTGAGATATGCATATTTTAAAATAATCTACCATTTGAGATCAACATGGCAGCATTTAGCCAGACAACGTCTGGGCGGGTTTCTAAAGAAAGGGGAGGTGGGGGCATGGTATTACATGGTGGGGATTACAATCGGTGATAGGAAAAGA
Organism: Nesogale talazaci; assembly: GCA_004026705.1. Classification (NCBI taxonomy): domain Eukaryota; kingdom Metazoa; phylum Chordata; class Mammalia; order Afrosoricida; family Tenrecidae; genus Nesogale; species Nesogale talazaci. Next base: position 12,987 of record PVJH01033335.1, read on the forward strand.
AACGTGTCTGAGTTGTTGAATGGAAAACTGATTCACCATAAAAAGTTAACGTGTGCGATAAATGTGTGTCGAATTGCTGGCCTTTGTCTTTGTGGTTGCAATTCTGTTTGGAGATAGGGTTTTGCCTGTTATCTTCATTAGATAGTCCTCCTCGAGGGTGAATCCTAAATCTAATAATGTGCAGAAGACATAGCCCATGTGATGACCATTACAGAATCAAAGACTGACCAAGACTCTTGTCAAGGTAGACATTCATATGGCCAAAGCCCTGATTGGGACTCTTAGCCTCTAGTGTGTGAGAAAATAAAACTCTGTTCTGTCAGCCCACCCACTTGCAGCATTTGTGTCACAGCAGTGTTAGGTAACTAAGATACACAGTGCACAGTTTCATTTCTAGAGCATTCTTGAAATGACAAAATATAGAAATGGAGAACAGCTCAGTAGCTGTCACGGGGTCAAGGGCAGTGGAGGTGGGAGGGAAGTGGTCATGGCTAGCAAAAAGCAAGATGAGGCCCCTTGAGGTGACAGGAAAAATCCATATCTGAACCACTCTATCACAGTAGAATCGCCAAGAGGCTATAGCGCCAAGAGGTTACCACTAACGCAAACTGAGTCCCGGGTACTCGGGATTGTCCATGGTCTTTCTTAAAGCTGCATGCGACTCTACAATGACCTCAAAATAAAGACTTGCGTAAAAGCGGGCCGGGCTGCAGGCAGACAACAGGTTACTGCCATCAAGCGTAATTGTCTCGCTTCCCTTCATTCTCTCCCGAGGTCTTTATCTGGCTTCTTATGAAAGCGAGAGTCCAGAGAACCAAACCGAGAAAGAGAGGTGGAAATCTCTACGGTGAGTCGGCGCTCCAGTGCAGAGCCTCAGGGGACAGGGCGAGGGTGTGTGTGTGAGGTCAGGCCAAGGAACCCCGGAGAAACCCAGTCATCAGCCTTTGGGGGCCCAGTCAGCCCACAGGGACGGTCCAGGGTCTGATCGGGGCCAGGTAGGGTACAGAGGAAGCTGGGAACATGACCCTCAGGGAGGAGGGCCAGCTCTGTGGAGAGTCAAGACCATATCTCAGGGACAGGAATGCCTAGTTATGAGAGCAAGCGAGCGCATGCCATCCCCTTGGGCGGGCGTGTGTGCACAACCAAACACAGGGAGGGGGCCATCGAGCACCGAGGTGTGCAGAACTCTCCTCTCGAAGGTGGAGGTGTGAGATAAGGGCAGGGGAGGGGCATCACTGGTGGGTGGGCATCACCGGAGGTCCCAGCCCTTGCTGGCCTGTTTACACCTGCAGATCCTCTATTTTGGGGAAGACATGAGAAGCGAGCGCTGAGCCGACTGAGGAGGAAGAGATGGAGACAGCAGAAGCCTTCTGCAGCCCTGCCTCTATGGCCCCGGGGGCCGAGGTGTCAGCAGTGCCTCCCAACTGTGCAAACCATGACCCCGGGGCCCCACGGCCCACCTAGTGGCCATGTGAAGCCCAGGAGACCTTTTGTAACCTCGACCCTGGCAAGACTCTGTGCCCGCAACTCTGGACATACAGGGGTGGCACGCACCCCGAGGTGGCATTGCTGGTCAGTGTGTCCATCCTTGGCAAGGACGCAGTACTGTCCCCCAGAGGATTAGGCAGCTGCAGCCGTGCGATCTCCTAGAGTGGCGTGTGCCACAGAGGCTGACACCCTCACAGCCTGTCTCCTGGCCGCTTGGGACTCTCCCCGGGCCATCAGGTACCGTGGGGAGGAGACACGAGAACTGCTCAGAGCTGCCTGCGGTCCCCGGCAGTGGGGCTGTGTCTTGTGCACCTTTTCCTCAGGTCCTGCTGGTACCCGGGGATGACTTTCTCGTGGCGGGTGGCAAGCAGGTCGTCAGGACACATTCACGAACTGGAGTGGACAATGTGTTCATGGCAATTCCGCCACCCTGCTCCCTTGTATAAACACACATTTGTACATCCTTGTATACCACGTCCGCACCGTGTCTCTGAGCCTGGGGGAAGCTTGTGTGGGAATGCAGGGTCATTTCCCAGCACGGGTCTGGGATGTCGTAACTGTGGTCCGGGATGAGGTATGGTGGCTGTCTGAGCCCCAGAGACCCTGTGTTGTGCTGGCAGTGCCTGTCTCGTAGTAGGTGCTCAATAAAACTTCAGTGGACAAATGTCTCTTTCCTCGGGTGGAAGGCTCGGCTGGCCCCTCCCATTATACCCGACCCGACCCCCACCCCACCCCACCCTGTACCTGAAGCAAGAAGCAAACAGATCATCACCTGGCATGTGATGAGGTCACACAGCCTGAAAGCCAGGGAGTAGGATGCATGCCCTCCTCCTGGGGCTGCTGGCAGACCAGAGGGCTAGCTGGGGGTGCACTGACCCACCCGACTGCCCTGACAGCAGGGCTTAGGTCTCATCTGCAACACAAGCAGAGGCAAGGCCACTCGTCACCCCGGTACCTCACCTGGCTCCAGAATTATGCTGGGAGGGGGGATGTATCCCAGGACCCCAACAAAGCCTCAGAATAGCCATCAACTGGCAACCCCGGAAAGGAAGGTGCCCCACCCCAGCGCCACTCAGCCCTGTCATCTCAGAGACCCCAGAGGGGGGTGGTGGCCAAGCCTGCAGCAGACCAGGAACTGGCTGCCAGCCACGCCCCAGGCTCTCACCCACGCTCACACCAATTGCAACTCTTAGCAAGGGTATTCAGGCCCAGCCCAAGGAGCCTGGGAGGTGCCTGGACCTGACCAGAACCCCTCCCTCATCCTACTTGACCTTGGTTCCTGGCCTTTCCTTAGACGACATTGGAAAGGACCCTCTGCCGGCAGCTCCTGCCAGAAGGAGCTCTACCCAGCTCAGAAACACATGCCCCAAGGTCAGGTCTGCTAACCCTGGAGTCTGAAGTCCTACCTGACGCAAAAGCAGGATACACAGGGAGCTCTCAGATCACCCCAAACGCCCAGGGCCTCCATGCAGGGGCTTGTGGGGGATCCCCAGACGCCTTGGCCTCACTGCACTGAGTCCCACCAGCCCTCGCCCTATCTCAGGCAGCTCCACACGCAAGAACTAGGCTCTCAGGCCCCTGCCAGTCCCTAAATGCCTACCACAGCAGTGGCTTTGATGGCTAGGTCCTCACCATTAAGCTTGGACCTAGGATGACCCCAGGCCCCTTCCCCTAACACCTCAAGGACAGGCAACTGATCTTTAGCTAGCCATGGGACCCCAGTCCTTTGGGTCCCCCGACAGCACAGGACACGAGGCAGGCCCGCCGTGCCCCTTCAGGGCCTAGGAGCCGGGCAGTGGGCTCTCAGCCAAGCACTGCGATCGCAATGAGCTTCCGGTGGAACCTCCTACTGTACAGCCTGAAACAAATGCTTCCTGTCAACGTCCAGCCCCAAGCCAAGCCACTGGAAAAAAATTTTTTTTCGTGAACTGCATGGCTGTTTTCAGAGTCGATCGGATCACTGTTTAACTTTGCCCAATGCACTCGCATTCTGATTCCACTCCGCTATTGTTGTCCATGCAAGGGCATAGTGATCATTTTCATCTGCCTCCTCTCCTCCCACTGCCCCCGGCCTCCTGTCTCCATTCCCCCTCCTTTCCTAACCCTCGGGATTCTGCCCTGGGGGAAACCCTGCCCTGTGGCTCCTCAATGACTGGTCATTCTAACCGAGAGGTGAGCTCCACTCCACACTACAGGGTAAGGGCCATAGCCCTGGGAGGCCCACCAGTCTCTAGCAGACCCGTAAGCTGGGTCTCCTTTATGATGTTTATGGTTCCCTAGTTTCCTCCCATTCTATCCAAGACCTTCTAATGTGACCTTTCCCAGAGCATGAGCACCACCTCGTTCTTCCGATCTCAGTGTGGTGAAGACTGAAGTTCACATGGTCCATCGGCCACTGGGCTCATCGTCTCTCGGCGTGTGTTTGGATTTCTATACTCTGCTCCCGCTGGATGTGTGATGGTCCAGGTAAACTAGAGAAACAAATTCATAGACACGCATATAGATATAAGGAAAAGGTTTATATACAAGAGGCATGGGACCTTGAGAAAGCTTCCCAGTCCAGTCCAGTTCAAAGTTCGTAAGTCCGATATTAGCCCATATGCCAGTCTATAAAGTCTCCTTCCGACTCAGGAAGTCACAGGCCAGTGGGTGCAGAGTCCCGGCGCTGGCAGGGGTCTCCCCAGGGCTCCTCGCTTCCAAGACTCAGCGTCCGTCAATAGCATCCAATGGTGGTAGAAACAACTCAGCGCTGGCAGGGATCTCCATGTGGCTTCTCCAGCTTCAGAAGTCTGCTTCCATCAGGGTAAGGCCATGTGGTTTCTCCTCCAGCTCCTCAGATGCTGACATCTTGTCTATAATTCATGGTCTCTGAGACTAACTCCCAACAACTGGGGAGACAGTTTCTCATCTCCATGAGGGAAATAGCACAAGATTTCCCAGAAGTCTCAGGAGAAAGCCATGCCCACCTAGAGACCTCATTGGCTATTCAATGGCTATCTGCAGATTAACAAGCTAGACTCCGCCCCGACATCTCAATCATGAAATTAAGGTAAGCGCCATGACCGCCGCCTCAGATGGCTCCTCACAAGCTTTTCTAAAGACCGCACTTGCTGTTCATCCCATGAGGACGTACAGTGCGTTGTTGGGGGGACCGTGTTATGCCAATTGTCCCCCGTGACGAGGGTCCTGATCCCCTGGGTCCAGCACCTCTTCATGACCTTGCCTCCTGTGTGCTACACCGCATACATGGATTGTTCGCAGCAAAGGTAAATCGGAAGATACAGTCTATATAGTCATATGTACCGGCCAACAACTCCTTACTCAGCAAAGCAAACCCCGCGAATGGAGACGTCCCGGCTCCCTTGCCGCAGTGACTGAAGAGAGGCTGAGGAACCAGAGGCACTTGCCCCCGACCACCCACTCTCTGGATGAGGCCTGGCTTGACCAGGGTGCGTGGTCTCCAGACCTCTGCTCCTGAGGGCTGCCCCGGGAAGTGAAAAGCCAAGTAAGAGTGGCAGCTCTGACTGGCCCCCAGGCGTCCCTCTCTCAGACCCGCACAGACCCCCCCTCTGCTGGGGCAGTAGGGTCTCTCCCGAGGTCTCTCGAGAGCCTGCAGGGGGTTGCATGTGTTCCCAACAAGGAGCGACCCTACCCGGCCGGTTCTTCTCCTTCAGGGCCCTGAGGGTGGGACTCGTGAGAACAGGGCTGCAGACCTTTCTGGACCTGGGAGGGTCAAGTCACCTGCCACCTCCACCACAGCAGCACCAGCCGTTGCCCAGAGGAGCCTCCCGGCCTTTCCTGCCAGGCCTGAGGCCTTGTCACTTCTTGTCACACACATCCATGCTGTGTGACTCCACCCCGCTGTACAGCGTCCTAAATGACACTGGCTCTGCCCTGTCCAGGACTGAAGTGGGAGGGAATCATGGGGTCCTGGGCTGGGAGGCCTGGGGAACCACACAGGAGGCGCTCCTTGACGACACATGAGCCCCTGCCTCCTTTGACATCCTGTCTTGGGATGGGAAAGGAAAAGAGAAGAAGCTAGAACCCCCACTACAGACCTAGGCTGAGAAGACATTCCCCAAATAAGGAAGAAGAAGATGAGTGTGTCGGAACAGAGAACAATGATAGAAAAAGCCAGCAGAGGCCAGACCAAGGATCACCCTGCCATGCAAGCCAAGGATTTGACCTTCACCCTGAAGGTTCTGGGGAACCACTGAAAAGTTTTAAGTGGGGAGCAAGGAGCTGGCATGGTAAGTTTTAGAAAGATCTTTTGTGTGTGTGTGTGTGTGTGATACTTTTTAACTCAACAATTCTGTTCTTCTATCCAGCGTGAATTGGAATGGGCCCCATGACCTGCAGTAATCGAGCCAAAGGGAAACCATCTGGGACCAGCATGGCATTTGTGTCACAGAGAATTCGCGTAACCAATGGTCTGTGTCATCCCTGGTGTTGTGCTGGGCCGCTAGCTGCAAGGTCGGCACTTCAAAACCATCGGCAGTCCATCCGGACGAAGATGAAGCTTTCTGCTCCCCTAAGGAAGCGCTGCCGTCTCAGACACTCCCAGGTTAGTTCTACCCTGTCCTGTAGGGTCCCTAGGTCTTGGCACTGACTGGACGGCAGTGAGTCCTACACCTGATGGTCAATAAAAATGTATTGTTACTTGCATTCCGAATCCTACATGCACAGGTCTATCCCAAACCAAATGTGGTTGATTAGCTTTGCCTCTGCAAACAGTGGGTGGATGCAGACAACTTCCCTCAGCCCTGCACTTGTCTTAGTAACCTAAGGGTGCCTACAGTAAGGTAACCAGATGCCCCGCTTTTTAACAATTTGTCCCACATTCCACAAGTTTTATAATTAAATAAATATATTACAATACTATTTTTATGTTCTGTGAACATTTTTTTTTTTAGGCATCACTGCCCTCTGGTGCGAGTGGGAGGCCCAGCCTTGCTGCTGCTGGATTTGAACCGCCAAGCCAGTTGGCCGCAGTCCTGCACTCAACCACTATGCTACCGGGACTCAGCCCTGTTCTGTGAACATTTCTATTGCTCCACATAGACCAAATTTTTCATCGAGAACCCACCCCCACTCCCTCCCACCCCCTGTCAATCGTGTCCAGCTTAAAATCTGGTCACTTTAGCACAGGGGAAACTGTGGTCCAATCAAACCCACAGGGAAAATGAGGTCCAATCAAACCCATCCCTTCCAAAGGGATCTACTGGGCCAGTGACATTCAAATCAGAGAAGTCCGTTCAGAGGGTTAGGTGATTCTTGCTGGGGATTCCCAAGGGATGATCTTGATATATTTTCTCAAGGGACCCCAGACAAGCTTATTCAGGAAGCTTTAAGAAAATCAAAAACTCTGTTTTGAGAACTTACACCACTTTCTCTCATCACAGTGGACCTGTTCATTCTTCAAGGGCAGCAGAATTTCTTGAGGAACCCTTCACCCATCCATGTGAAAAGTCTCAATCCGAGGCCTCCGGGCTTCTTTTTGCTTTCAGAATCCAAGGTACACATTAAAAGAGTCTAACTCAGTGATGCCCTAACTCCCATCTGGGCAGGGTATACATGGAAAAGTGTAAGTTTTTTGGACAGGGTTAGAGAGCTAGGAACACCTCCTCCTTCAGAAGTGCAGAGACTGCGACAAAGGCTATGTCAAGAAAACAATGGCTTCACATTTTGATGTTTGTGTTAAATGAGGGTTTCTAAAAAGATCCTATTTCCCAGTAAGGTCATATTGACAAGCTCAGGCTGGTGGTTAGGACTTAAAGTGTATCTTTTTTTGCAGGCTGGGGCCATACAACCCAACCCACTGCGTAGATGGCTGCATAAATAAAGCAGCGGTGATGCTGTTTTTACCCAAACTGGATCTTATTGTCCCCGGTGTGGTACAACTTGCTCTCTTCTGTTAATGTATTATTGACATTCTCCTGGGTCAATAGGAACCAATCCACCTCACCGTCTTGTGGTAACTGTCTGACAGACCACAGAATGGGAGTCCCGAAATACATCAGCCATGCTCCTCCAGATTACAGGAAGCTGCGAAATTCCAGGTTTGGGGCTGTTATTTTTTGGTTGGTTTTTTAATCACCCTAAGGCCAAAACAAGTCCTAGATGGTCACTCTGGTTTGGAATCTACTCGACAGGTGTGTGTGTCTGTATGTGTGTGTGTGTCCTGCTGTGCATATTTTTTTTTGATCCTATAGAATTCAAATGGGTTCCTCCAAACACAAAGACAACACCAGAGGAGACGTGGATTCTAAAATTTCATAGCTACAGACAAATCACTCCCAGCCCCCCACCCCACCAGCTCTCTGTGGAAGAAAGACGAGGCGGTCTGTTCCCATAAAGACTTACTGTCTGGGAGGTGGGGGAAAGAGCGGGGGAGGAGGAGCCGATACTGAGGACTCAGGTAGAAAGACATTGCTTTCAAAAGAATGATGGCAACATATGGACAAATGTGTCTGACACGATGGAAGCATGGATGGATGGATGGATGGATGGCTGGATGGATGGATGGATGGATGAATTGCGATTGATGGCGAGTTTTTGTTTTGTTTTATTATAAAAGGCAGGCAGTTGAGAAGAAGAAAGTCGACCTGGCCAGGGACAGTAGGTTGTTGATGTAACTTTTTTTTTTTTTATGTTGCGTTGAAGTAGTTTTCTTGATGACGGAGTTTGGGGTGCCCCTGTTCCTGCGCACCCAGCGGGAGTGGATCGCACAGAGCCTGGAGTTTCCCACGCCCACGGGCGGAGGCCCGGCCGCGCCGCACGGCGCCGCCAGAGGGCGCTCTCCACCCCGCGCCCCACCCGGCAGGCCCGCGGTCTGCGCGGCGGCAGAAGCCAGCCTGGCGGCACCGTCGTCCTGACCTCGCCGCCGGCTCCGGGCCTCTTACGCCTCGAATGTCAAGAATTCCCCACGGACAGGACATTTTCCATTTTTAAAAGTAAAAAAGACATTCGAACGTTTTTGAAAACGGATGTCTTACCGTGTGGCGGGGGCGTTTCGGATGACCTTTCTCAAAATGAGCGCCTCTGGTTCCAGGACAGGTATGGCTGCAGGCGCCTGCTCTTCCTCCACCCCCACGGAGCCCCCTACCTGCCCACGGAGCCCCCTACCTGCCCACGGCGCCCCCTACCTGTCCACGGAGCCCCCTACCTGTCCACGGAGCCCCCTACCT
>PVJH01033336.1:0-21703 GCA_004026705.1 Nesogale talazaci
ACCATAGCCACACAGCCAGTCGAAGCGGAGGAGCCAGCACTTGAAGTCGGGCAGTCTCCATCCAGAGACGAAAGCAAACCTAAGGCTCCTATGACGTTGTCATAAAGCAATGAAAACATGTCTAAATTCTTACAGGTAGGCTTGGGTTTCATAGCAGTGACTGACCTAGGGTCTGTGTTTGGGGTCAAGGCAGAAGTGTCACCTGGCTCCAAGACACTCCACTTCCAGGCTTCGGGTCTGCACATCCCTTCCCTGGCTCACCACGCTGTTTGCGAGCCAGCTCTTTGCACAGGGATGGTGTTTTACCCCGTAACTCTGGAGGACCGTAGACAATAAATTCAGACCGGCCTTCCAAGACTCCACAGAGAACTGAGGAGGCCTGGGACTCTATGTTCAAGCAGCTTGGGGGTGAGATGTTTGGACTCCTGCATAACCTAGGTGAGCCCTCAACTCGAGGTCCCAGCAGCAGAGATGGTGAGGAGAGGCAGGGGTGGGGCCTAGCAGGAGGGCCCATGTCTGAACCTCTCTTCCAAAAGGTGGTGACGGGATCCTGGTGCAGGGCGGTGCCTAGCAGTGCCTTGGGAAGAGGAGCTGTGTCTCTGGTTCATGAAGGAGGTGGAGACCTTGATTGAGAACCAGAGGGAGGGCTGAGCCCCGGTGGCGTCGTGGTTGAGTACAGGACTGCAGCCCACTGGCTTGGCAGTTCAAATCCAGCAGCAGCTCTGCAGGAGCAAAGCTGGGCCTCCTACTCTCACTAGAGGGCAGTGATCGCCCCCCCCCCCAAGAGAACCAGAGGAAGCCTCATTGAGAGACCTCTCCTTCTCTGGGAGACCTCCCTAGTTGTCGATGCAAGTTGACTTCAGATACTCCTTCCTTCTTGGATCTCTTTCCCCCCAACCTCCACTGGACTCCTTTTCTTTGTACTCCCTCTGAGTGAGTATTCAATACATGGACTCCCTAGATTGGCCCCCAGTGGCAAGCAGGGGGCGGGGGACTCAGTACCCTTGTTCTGGTAGTACCCGTGTGCTCTGGAGTCTGGCTAGGCTGCCGGCTTCTGGTCCTCTTCCACCTCCAGTTGTTCTTTTCAGCCCACTCCCCTAGGGTCTTCTCAGATGGCAGCAAGGGGAAAGAGGCCCAAACAGAGGGGCTGAAGACCTGGGGCCACGTCCTGCCTCTGTAGTGTCTCTACTCTTGTCTGGGCATCAATTCTTTTACCTGCAAATTGAGGGGACTCTATTCACAGGGGTCTGTGACACCCTCCAGCTTGATCATGTGGTGAGCTGTGATTCAGGTCATGGCTCTGACTGGTGTCTGGGACAAGTTTCAGAGAGCAAAGGAAGACACTGGGATGGGACAGGATCCGTGACTCCCCGTCTTGTATTCTCCTCATGGAATATCCTTTCCACACCCTCCTCCTCTACACCCACACCACTTCCCTTCACCCCCTCAACCTGAAGACTCTTTTTTTTTTAAGCATCACTGCCCTCTGGTGGGAGTGGGAGGCCCAGCCTTGCTCCTGGAGAGCTGCTGCTGCTGGACTTGAACCACCAACCCAGTGGGCTGCAGTCCAGCACTCAACCACTGCACCACCGGGGCTCAGCCCTAACCTGGAGACTTCTTGCCAGTTCAAGTTCACCTTGGGTTTTTATCTCTGTGCTTTTATTTATGCTATCCCCTCAACCCAAATACTCCCTTTACTCCACCCTTCAAGCTCTGGGTTCAATGCTACCTCCTCCAAGAAGCCCCCCTTGATTCTCTTCACTCTTCAAAGACTTTCCCTTCATTTTAATTCTCATGAGGTCTTCCTGCATGAAAACGTTCCCTTCTCTTATCCTAGTTCACTGCAACCCTATTCAGGGCAACTAGGCACACAAATGGACTCATTTCTGTTTGTGCTTGATAGCACGAACCTTCTGGAGAGAGTGTCTCAGGGCAAAGGAGTGCACTTCACCCTGCCCCCCTGCGTTGGTTGAGGACCCCTCTGCACACAAATGGTGGATTTTCAGACAGCTAACGTCCTGAGTTTAACCAAGACAAACACCCCAGGAATCACACCAGCGGGGCAGATTGGACTTTCTGGAAGGGACTCTTTGAGGTGTTAGGAGAGGGTTGGACAGGTCTATTGCTGATCTCATTGTGTTCCCGCTCTGGGTTCCGACACAGGTCTGAGATTTCTCCCGGAGATGGAGGTCTATCTATGCTTTCCCTCGACTTAGGGGCAGCAGACATCGCATTCTGTGCGACAGCTTTTCTCCTCAAGCCCCTCCAGTGGCCTCTTCCCTGCAACACCTGCGGCAGCAGTGTGGACACCAGAGGGCAGCATTGAGCTTCGCACAGCCTGGCCAGTTTCCTGGCTCACCAGGGCTTTTTCAGTGTGTGGGACTAGTCGATAGGGAGGCACAGGAATGAGCCGGGTGGCATTGAGTGAAGCATTGACAGCGTGCACGAGGTCGGGACAGAATGCCCCTTTTGCCTGAAATGACCCCGGGAGAGGGTCCTGGTGGATTCCAGCTCCCAGAGGCTGGATGCGCGGTGAGCCCCATGGTGGGACCAGACACTCCTTTCTCTGCAGCTGGTGCTTGGAGCAACAAAGTCCTTCTCCCCCACCCTACCCACCCTATCCCACACCCATCCCGGTCCAGCTGACCACCTGATCCCGACAGCACCAGCTTCTACGAAGATCCCTCGGTGGCCCGTGACTCAGAGGCCCTCTCTGGGGGCCCCTTTGACCTATCCCGGAAATAGGGTGCCTCTCCTCCCTTTCCCGCCCCCTACCCCCCCGCCCCACGCACGTGCGCACGGGAGCACGCCTTCAGAACCAGGTTCGGGTCGGGCCGTTCTTCTTGGACAAGTCCGAGAAGGTCCCTAAAGCAGTTCCTGATGAGGATCTTGAGCACAACTGCCCCAGCGCCAGCTGGAAACCGGCCAGGAGCGCGACAGGAGCAGGCGGGAGGGCACTAGAGGTTGCCCACCCCCAGCCTGGGCAGTTCCGTAGGGGAGAGGCCTGCGCAAGCCCCCCCTACCCCACTGGGACCCTCGGGAGAGGGATGCCTTGAGTTCTGCTTTTGGCTCTGGGCGAGGGAGCGCTGGACAGACACACCCCCTTTCTAGCCTCAGTTTCCCCTTGGCTCCGTGGGGCAGGGGTGGAGATGGTATCAGGTGGCCTCTTCCTCACCATTCGGTCCGAAGGTCCACCCTACTCAGCCGGAGTCCCCTTGTCGTCTGGGTCCTAGGACTGCTCAGCCCTTTCCATCTCCCTTAGGGGCGCAGCAGGAGGGGGGACAGAGGGGCCCCTTGGAGGGGGCGCCAGTGGGGGAGGGGAAGGAGCGACATTCCGAGGGGCCACAACGTGGAGAAGGTCTGACTGCGGCCGCCGGACACGGGAGGACAAGGGCGGGCGGGCGTTTCCGAGGACGCGTGGCCGCTCCCGACGTGGGCTCCTCTCGGAACTTGGGGAGGGGGCGCGCGATCTCCAGATGCCCCTGCGCCCCCGAAGCGAGGTGGGCACCGGGGCGCGGGGCGCATTTAGAAATTGTCCGGGACACTGGCTCCACTCCCCAGACCCTGGTCGCTCCCCCCGGCCCGGCCCGGCCCGGCCCGGCCCGGCCCGGCCAGGCCCGGGAGCCGCCGCGCGCGGGCCTCGGGTGGCCGCCGCTGACCGCGGCGCAGCAGGCCGGCTCCGGGCCGCTCGGGCTCCGCGCGCTCGGCCGCCCCGCCCGCCGCCGCCGCCGCCTCCCCGGGCGCCCGCATTAAAGCGCATATGCAAGCCATGAATTATCAACTGAAAGGAGTCAATTACCGGCTCTAAAAACGAGTGTCTGCGCCCGGAGCGCCCGGGGCCATCCGCCTATTTACGGAGCGATTGCCCCCGCCCGGCTGGGGAGGAGGGACCTCCGGAGGGAGGGGGGCGGAGGAGGGGAGCGAGGGAGCCCGGGACCGGGAGAGACGGCGCAGAGGAGACCGGGGACTGGAAGGCGAGGAGGCGGGGGTCCAGAACGTTTCTCGCCCTCCACCCCGGGAGCCCGGGCCAGGGAGCGCTCGGGCTTCCAAGGCCTCGTTGCCAGGGTCCCTCGTGTCAGGGTGGGGCCCAGCGCCGGCCCCCCAACCCCCCCGCAGCCGGAGAGCCCTCTGGTGGGGGCAGTGGGGTGGGGGTGGAGAGAGAATCTAGACCCGGAGTGATGGGGGGCAGTTGGGTGAGGTGCTGCAGTTTGGGTCTTCCCTGGCTCCAGCAGGGGCCTGGAGCAGAGTGACAGACTGAGCGTGTGACCATGAGATGAGCGACCCGGTGGTGAGGGACAGAGACAAAGTGTATGTGTGTTTGGGGTGGGGGGGGGGGCAGTGCCCACGCAGCTGCTCAGCATTGCAGAGGACAGCAATCGGGACCTTTAGAAATGGCCACCCCCATTACAGAAGACCTACGAAGTCCATCTGCCCCTCACTCCGCCCACCCAAGCCCTTCCCTCCAGTGGAAATACTTTGGCTGCCAGGCTCCCAGTCCTTGGATTCCCCTCTTGGAAGTGACCAGTTTTCAGGTCTGCCCCACCCCAGGGCTGGATTGGCTCCTGCTCTCCCACTGCCCCTGCAGCCCCTGTGAGCACCCCTCAGAGCCCACCCTGCTCAATAGTGCACCAGTCAATGGGACAAAAGGGACCTTGGACAAGTCTGTGGCCAAGACAGTGGGTTGAGGGGCCCAGAGTTGGGCGAGATTGCTTTCGCTATGTTCCAGTAGCATCGATTAAGATTCAGAGCAACCTGTCTGACAGGGAGCACAGCCACCTAATGTGTGCTAGCTGAACCTGCAAGTCGGGAGGTTCAAACCCAAGAGCCGCTGGGGAGAAAGACATAGTGCTTACCAGCTGGGTTGCTAACCCAAGGTCAGCAGTTCAAAACCACCCGCTGCTCTGGGGGAGAAAGAAGAGGCTTTCTACTCTGAAAAAGTTATACAGTTGAGGCTGAGCCCTTGTGGCGTAGTGGTTATGTGCGGAACTGCGGCCCACTGGGATGGAGGTTCAATTCCAGCTCCACAGGAGCAAAGGCTGGGCCTCCTATTCCCACCACCAGAGGGCAGTGATGCCCCAAAAAACAAAAACAAACAAACAAAAAAAGTTATACAGTTGATAGCGGATTGTGTAAAACATGAAAATAAAAATAATTGATACATCATCAAGGGTTCACAAGGGTGGGACGGTAGGGGAGGAAGGGGATCAGGAGGAGCTGATACCAAGGACTCAAGTAGGAAGAGTTTTGGAAAAGATGATGGCAACCTATGTACAAATGTGCTTGGCACCATTGATGAATGGATTGTTATAAGAGCTGTAAGAGGGCTGAGCCCCGGTGGCGTAGTGGCTGTGCACGGGACTGCGGCCCATTGGGATGGAGGTTCAATTCCAGCAGTGGGGCTGGGCCTCCTACTCCCACCGCTGGAAAGCAGTGATGCCAAAAAAAAAAAAAAAGAGAGCTGTAAGAACCTCCAAAAAATGATTTATTAAAATTGAATAGCTATCACCACCGGAGAGCAGTGATGCCCCCCCAAAAAATTAAATAGTTATACAATCTCTGAAACCCAGAGACACAGATCTACTCTGTCCTATAGACTCCGCTTGAGTCAGAATCGACGGGACGGCAGTGAGCTTGGTTGCATTTGCTTCTGCTTTACAGCCTTGGGACTCTGCCTAGCGTTACTAGGAATGGCCCCGGCTGGGTTTGGGTCGTCCTCACACGAGGTGAGAGGGGATAGGGTCAAGCACTTGGTGGAGGTCAGATTGAAGGTCTGACTCCAGCGCCTTACTGTGCAGGGGAGCCTGAGGTCCAGGGTCTCTGGCTGAGTGCTCAAGACTTCTGGGAGCCTAGGCCTCTAGAAGATGGAGTCAGGAACAGCCCCGCACCCCCCGCACCCCACCTCCAGCACCCAAGAAGGAGCAGGCCCCTCCACGGGGGAGGATAAAGAAAGGGTCTGGGCTGGGGCTGAGCCCCGGTGGCGTAGTGGTTGTGCGCGGGACTGTGGCCCACTGGGACGGAGGTTCAATTCCAGCAGTGGGGCTGGGCCTCCTCCTCCCACCACCGGAGAGCAGTGATGCCCAAAACAAAACAAAAAAAGGGTCTGGGCTGTCAATCAAATTCTGAGGTTTTCTAAGCGTGCCAGAGTCTGGAGTCTCTACCTCCTGATCTCCAAACCCAGGGCAGTGCTAGTCACTCTGAAGAATGATGTCACCTCTGCAGGACCCTCTCTCCCAGATGGGGAAGGCCCTGCCCAACGGCAGCAGAAGACAAGAAAAGGAACTAAACCAGTTGTCCTAAGTAGATGCCCGCTCCGTGCCAGAGACAGCTGTGCCCCGGGTTTTCGGCGACTGGCTTTGTGAAAGCGGACTGACGGCTTGCATTCCCCCACAGTGCCTCTGGGTGGACTTGAACCTCGGAACTGGTGACCATGCTTTTGGTTCGCAGTGTTAACTGCTTGCACCGCCAAGGACTCCAAGGCTAACCGCTGTGCATTGAGGTGTACGGGGTGCCCAGCTCTGAGTCATGGATCCTCTCTCCTCCGCACCCACAGCTTTCTGAGGAAGCCAGTCCACTTTGCACGGAGTGGGTCAGGGGCCCGGACTCAGAGTCCGTCGGCAAGTTTGGTTTCAGGGGCTCCTGGGTGCTACCCAGAGCTGGTCCTATTCCCTCAAGCCCTTCCAGTCAGGCCTGGCCCACCCCCATGGAGTGGACAGCCACTCGGCAGGCCGGCAGTCCTTGCCTCAAGTCCGGCAGGGACAGCCCCTGGGGTCTTGTTCCTGCCATGGCGTGGCTGGAAGAGGGCCTGACGGATCTGCTGGCCCACCATGCCATTAGCGGGCAGCCAGAGGGGGTGTCTGCAAACACCAAGGCGGGGGTTCCTGCTGCCGCTCGCCTATTAGTGGCTGGTGGCTTCGCAGTGATTTATTGGGGCTTCTTCATTTCCCCTTGGTCTGCTATAAACATATTTATACCACCGGAGTGACCGATAAATTTCCCTTATGAATCCTGTTATCTCCCCTATTAACCATCCGTCACCTTTTATGCGGCCATGATGGGCCGGGCCAGGGCACGGGGGCTGGGTGGGAGGCCCTGGGCCTGCAGCTTAGGGGCCCAGTGAACTCTTCACCTCCCCCCCTGTTCCCCAGGCAGAGTGGCCTGGGCCACCACAGAGCCGCCTCTAGGCAGGGCACTGGAAAGGTCTCCCATGAGCGGGACCTCGCTGTGAATCTCGCGGTGGCATGGCCCGGGCTGTTTGTCCTCCTCCTGCTGGTGCTCCTGGTTCTCTTCCCTCCCCGGCGCTGGCCCTCCCTCCGCTCTTACCGCCTCCTTCTAAGGGCAGCAGACAGATGTGATAGCAGACAGGCCAGGGCCAGGCACACTATACACACGACCTCACCCCCTCCTCGGTACCCTCGTTTAGAACCAAAGGGAGGACAAAGCTTCAGAGACATGGGGGAAGAGCCCCAGGGGCGAGGGTTTAGCCTTCACTTCGTGGAAGGCTGCAGGAGAGAAGGGAGCCGGGTTGGTGGAGGTGGAAGTGGGAGAAGTCACCTCTTTTTCTTTCTCCAGGTGGAGAGCCCTAGAGCGGGGTTCTGGGTCAGACCTCACAGCTGTGGGAACAACCAGGGCCTCCAAGGGTGCTCCGGCATCTGTCTGACTCTTGAGGTAGACAAAAGGGCCCTGGGGCAGCTCAGGGCTGGCCTCGGCAGACCTTTCCCGCTATGCGCCTAGGGGTGGGGGTCGGGAGAGGAACCCACTTCTCCAGGTGTATGGCCTCTGCTTAACTTTGCCTCAGAAGGCCCTGCTTTTTGAGTACTAGCGACATCAGCTTCCATGGGAGACGGTGATACCTGTGTGTGTGTGTGTGTGTGTGTGTGTGTGTGTGTGTGTGTATGGGAGGAGCCAGGTGTGCCCCCATGTGTCGAGAGCCCCTCGGGAAGGACCTGAGGTCCACGGTCAGGGGAAAATATTACCAAGGTGGGGAAGACCCAGGAGCTCCCTGACCCCTGACCCTGCTTCTCTAGCTCAGGGCAGTCGTCCTGTTTCGGTGGCTGTCGTCGAGGGGAGGCTGGCTCTTGGACACTCCATGAATTGGTGGACGCCTGCGCTCTACACAGCTGGCCTCTCAGAAGTAGATGATCAAGCCTTTCTCCCGAGGGATCTCTGGGTGAGGTCAGGCTGCCAGTCTTCCTGCTGGCAGTCGGATGCTTAACTGTGGGTACCACCAGTGGGCTCTGGAGATGGGCGTAGCTAAGTATTATTATCCCCGTTTTATACACGCAGAAATTGAGGCCCAGAGGAGGAGCAGGCCTGGGCAAAGGCATGGATATTGGGAGGGGATCAGGCAGCATCAGAGTCTCTTAACAGGTAGCAGAGAGGGGCTGCTGCAGGGGGCGAGGTGCCCTCTGCTGGGGGCTCGGGGTAGTTGAGTCAGGGGTGAGAGATGGAGGAAGCACGTAGCCCTCTGAGGAATGTCCATTACTCCTGATCTCAGCAACTACATCCTGGGTGGTCTGGGAAGTGGCTGGGGCAAAGAGGATTATGGGCTTAACACCCCAGGGGAAGAGTCTCCTTTGATGGCAAGAGGGTGTGGAGTGGTCCTCAGGAGGCATGGACATCCCTCAGAGGGCCCATGGCCGGCCTTCCACAGCCCAGCGGGAGGGACTGTGAGGTCAGGGTGGCTGCAAGATCTAGTCCATTGCTTCTTGGCCTCCCAGAGCGCCTGGGGGAGACATGCAGAGAAGGGGTGCAGCCCCACCTGTGCAACCTGGTGCATGAGCTGGTCCCTTCTGGGCCTCATCCGTCAGGTGACAGCTGAGGGCTCTTCCAGGTCAGACTCACTTTACACCACGAGGGGGGGGTGCTCTCCCTCCTCAAACCAGAGCCCTGCAAGGGAGGAGGCCAGGGCAGGCACTCCTCCACGGGTGACCTTGGCCTTGATCTCTGTTCTTCTCCCGGTCCTTCTGCTGTTTGCTCCCTCTGTCCACCGACCATGTCTGTCCGTCTCTCTGTGGGCTGGCCGTTTCTCTTCCCCAGTCCTCTCCTTTCTACAGGATTAGTCTTCACTGGAGGGAGAGAGAGAGAGAGAGAGAGAGAGAGAGAGAGAGAGAGAGAGAGTGTGTGTGTATACACACTGCTGTGAGAGAGCTGGAGAGCTCCAGTGTGTGCATGTGTGTGTGTGTACACTGGGGGGAGAGAGCTGGAGCGCTCCCGTCCTCCCTCTGTTCCGCCCCATCCTGCCCTCTCCTCCCCCACACTCACACACACATTCCCTCTCTCAGTCATTTTCAATGTCATAAATTTCCACGTCTCTCTCCTCCACTCGGCTATTACCTGCGCCTCCGTCACCGGCCGCGCTCTCGCTCCCAGATGGGCTAGGCCATCTCCGCTCTGCAAATGACTCAGGGAGAGAGAGGCAGGGAAGGAGGGAGCGGAAGGGGCAGCAGGGAGAGCCTTCGAGATTGAGAGAGACGGTGGTGGGGGGGAGGGAGGGAGAGAAACTCACTCTTCTCTTTCCTCCTCTGAATACAAAGGTCCAGGCCCTGCCAGTCAGCAGGCACCTGGGCCTGAGGGGGTGGGGCGGAGCCTGGGGGGCGGAGTCAGGTCACCCTCTAGCCACCACCCCTCTGGTGTTGCCCCCACCAGTGCTTCCCCTTAGCTTCTTCTCCCCGTGCTTCTCCCAACTGCCAGCCTGGGCAGGCGATGACCCAGGGCCCAGATGACCCAGACGCCCAGCGTCTAGTCCCTCCAGGGCTCTCAGCGTGTCTCAACACCTCACTCATAGGAGTGGGACTGCCGGGGGTGGAGTGGGGGGGGGGGAATGGGCAGAGCTCTAGGGCTGATGGCTCCCCCCTCAGCCTGCTTCCCTTCTTCACTTCTGTCTTCATGGAAACCCATAGCCTGTTGGAGATGGCTGTATGGAGAAAGCATTTCAGGAGAGGAGCCCCTGGGGGAGAGAGGGAGGAAGAAGGGGAGTTTCAGGCCCAGGCAGACGGATGGGCACAACATGGACAGGGAAGGAGCCTAGGGCCCCAGGGACGCTTCTGGGCAGGGCCCAGTGAAGGCCAGGCTGGGGCTGTGGTCTGGAAGGGGCCATCCTGAGATCCCCTGAAAGGTTTCCCGGTCTGCCTTCTTGACACACCCCTGGTGAGTCCTCCATCTATGAGTGGTTTTTTTTTTTTTTTGGCATCACTGCCCTCAGGTGGTGGGAGTAGGAGGCCCGGCCTTTGCTCTGTGGAGCTGGAATTGAACCTCCAACCCAGTGGGCCGCAGTCCCGCGCACAACCACGACGCCACCGGGGCTCAGCCCTATGAGTGTTTTTTTTTTTTTTTTTAAGGCATCACTGCTCTCCGGCGGTGGGAGGAGGAGGCCCAGCCCCACTGCTGGAATTGAACCTCCGTCCCAGTGGGCCGCAGTCCCGCGCACAACCACGACGCCACCGGGGCTCAGTCCATATGAGTGGTTTTTTAACATGGCAGGTGTAGCCCTGTCACTCTCTTGGTTGCCTGTGCTGGTTAGGTTGGTCGTGCTTCGTGAACTCCAACTCACAGCGCACTCCTGCGAAGTTGGACCCAGCCCAGTGCTGTAGCCCCCGTGTCATTCCATCTCGGATGCTTGGGCACTTCCTCTTTTCCCGCTGAGTCTCCACGTTGCTAAGCACGGGATCTTTCTCTAAAGACTGGTCTCTCCTGATCCGGGGCCCAAAGTCCATGAAACCAAGTCTCACCAGACTCCCGGGGCACGGACGTGTTTCTTCCGAGCTAGGTGTGTTTGTTCGTCTGGCGGTCCGTGGCCGATCCGATCATTTTTGCCAACATCATAATGCCATGGGATACACTGTTTGGTCTTCCGTATTCATTGTCCGGTTTTCACACCCATATGGCAAGTCCTTGACTCGGGTTAAGCCCACCTCGGTCCTCAAAGCGAAGCCATTGCTTCGTCACCCTTTAAAGAGGTCTTTTGCAGGCCACTTACCCGGTACAATGCATCATCCCTTAATTTCTTTCCTGTGGCTTCCTGGGCTTAAAACCCTCCAGGGGCGGGCTGAGCCCAGTGGCGTCGTGGTTGTGCGCGGGACTGCGGCCCACTGGGACGGAGGTTCAATTCCAGCAGTGGGGCTGGGCCTCCTACTCCCACCACCGGAGAGCAGTGATGCAAAAAAAAAAAAAAAAAAAAAAAAAAAACCCTCCAGGGGCTCTGCATTCCACGGAGAACAAAACCTAACCTGACCTCTCCTTCTGGTTTCTAAGTCCCACCTGGGCTGGCCCCACCTTTAGCTCCGCCTTCTCCCCTGAATCCTCAGACTGGTCCCTCTGTCCTGGTCTCCAGACTGCAGAGAGTTTGCCCAGGGCCTTTGCACTCATGTTTACCTCTGTCCGCATGGCTGGTGTCTCCTTCTTCAGCTCAAGTGTCCCTAGCACAGGCCACTCTCCAAGATGACAGGCCTTAAACTCCCTCAGGGCCTTCTGGATACTGGTTTGATAGCACTGTCCCTTGCTACCACGGTGTTTACTTCACTGTTTGCTTGTTTCGCGTCTCCTCTGAGAGATTGTCTCCTCCGAAGCCTGTCCTGTTCATCATCCAGAGACCACGCCAGACCCATCATGCACCCTTGAAAAGTGTTTGCTGAGTGAGTGGGGTTCACGTAGGGGCATCCGTCTGGTTTTGGTCATGGGCTGATGTTGGGATGGATGTTAAGGCTGAGCTGACTTCTGAAGACTTCTGCCCGTCTGGCAAATAGGTTGAAATCCTAGGTCAATAGAAAAGACACCTGGCCCTGATGTTGGAAATTTAGCTTGTACCTAGGGCCAAGCCTCCTAACCCACACACCAGAGTTCCCCAGCACCCCCCCCCCCCATCTGTGATGAGCCCAAGCAGTCCCAGAGGCACCCGGACTTCCACACCTGGAATGGAATGACACATGTGCACACTCACGGGGCCTTGCCCAGTGGCCTAAGGTAAGCCATACTCACAGGCTGTCATGGCATCCTCCTTTTTAAAAAAGTTGCCCAAAAAGGTAAATTAAAAAAATATTTTTGGCTGAATCCTGGTGGCGTAGTGGTTGTGTGCAGGACTACGGTCCACAGGGTTGGCGGTTCAAGTTCAGCAGCAGCTCTCCAGAAGCAAGGCTGGGTCTCCTACTCCCACCAGAGGGCAGTGATGCCCACACACAAATTTTTTTTTAAGTTTCCATAATGTTGAGTCCAATTCATGGAGACCCCCTGTGTCTCCCAAACCTGGGCTCCACAGCCCTGTCAGGGACTGACTTCTTGGAAGTCCGTCACTAGGCATCTCTTGGACTTGAGCCTAGATCCTTCTTCTTCTTCTTAGCAGCTGGGTGCAGTAACCCTCTGTACCACCCACAGACTCCTGGACCCCTGCGGCCCACGGGCGCCTATAAACACTGAGGCAGACAGCCCCACTCCATGCATCCCTCACACCCCACTCGAGCCCACTGCTGTGCAGGTACGTCAGCAAAGTATGTTTCCTGTACTGGCAGGTCCCACGGGCATGGGCTCCGATTCCAAAGAGAACATGTTTAAACTTATCTCCACAACCCGTGACCGACTGACTGCAGGCAACTTCTCCCAGGGGCCCCCTTGTCTCCGTCTCTGTAGACTGCTTCCCAAACAGATCTGATCAAACAGGGCCTTCTGAGGCACTCTGCTGAGCCAGTTCAATTCAAAGCACAGAGGTCAGCTCACGTCCTGAAGACAGAATGGTCCCAGGACCTTACTCTGGAGATGTTTTAGGAAAATGGAAAACTGCACTGGTGAGAAAATGGCAGGGAAGTCTTCAACAAGGAAAATTCCCTCACCCCTGGGTCCTCCCTTCATGATCATATATACCTGCTGGTTCTTTGAGCAAGGGTTGGGACACCTTACTTCATCCACCCAATGGCCTGCTCTAATCCCTTCAAACTTCTTGTTCCCCACGCCCAAAGAAGGCACACCCGTTGAGTCCCTGGAGGAGGTCACAGCTGTTGTGTTCGACGTATCATCAATCAAAGAGCGTAGACTTCCTGGGAGAAGGGTTATCGAGAGGGGAAGCCTTCCTGTTCGAGGGCGCAGGCCTGGATGGAGGAGACCTGGTGACACTGTGGCTTCCCTCTGGGTTATTTTTGTTTCACAAAGGACTCTATAGGGCTGAGCCCCGGTGGCTACGTGGTTGAGTGCGGAACTGCAGCCCGCGGGCTTGGCGGTTCAAATCCAGCGGATGCTCTCAGGAGCGGCACTGGATAGCTCCCACGACCACCAGAGGCAGTGATGCCCACAAAAAAAAAAAAAGAAGGAAAAATAAAGGGCTCTATGGTTTTGTGGCAAGACGTTTCACTTAGCCTCCTATGCTTGTTGTCAGATGCACACACACACATAGTCGAGGCAAAGGTGTACAAAGCACTACCGTTAGACAGCATGAAACCAAAAGCCAAGACACCTGTTCACCTGCTCAGTCCAGGCCTCGAGTAACAGGTTGGGCTCCGAGCCCCCCCTCCAGCAGCAGGACCCACCGCACTGAGCGGAATCCACACTCTCCTATCCCTTGCGAGGGACTCAGCCCTCAGCAGACTCGGCCAGTGGCCAAAGAACTCAGATGGCACTGGGGTCAGGCCTTGGTCTTTGGCCAAGGTCAAGGTTCAGTGGGGGACCAGAGTCGGGTTCATCTGGGACCAAGGTCAGAAGTCCCTTGGGGCTGGTGATTTCCTTGCTACTCTGTGTCTGCCCACAGGTGTACGCACCCCTGCGCGTGCCACCCCAGGAAGTCGGTGGCAGGGTCAGAACAGGGAGGGCCTCTGCGGCTGATGGAAGGTTGGGGGGGGGGCAGGTGGGGGGCCAGGCCTGGCAGATAGCTGTGAGGTACGTTTCCATCTCCGCGGGTCGGGCGGGCGAAGCCATTTCCAATCTGCTCTCTATCATTTTCAATATCATTAATCCCAGACACTCTATTTTCCATGCCTGCGCAGCCAGGCCCCCGAGTGTGCGCCGTGTAAAGTGACACATATTCATCACCGGCTCGTGGCGCCGGCGCCGACGCTGATACAATATTAGTGTTGCCCCCCCTGCTCGGGGCCCGCTCCGCCCGGCTCCCCGATGGCACGAATCCATCACCTGGAGCCCGTGTCACTTTCCCCAGAAGCCACATTTGTTTGGGCACTTAGGAGGTAATTGTGGCACATTAGCTGGGGCGAGGAAGGGGGCCCGCCGGGCCCCCGGGAGGAGGGGGAGGCTGAGGTATCTTCTCCCACGGCTCCAGCTCCTCCCAGCCTGGTCCAGCTTCTCCGGCTGGCTGCAGTCCCCCGGAGCTGGCTTTTTGCTCAGCCTTGGCCTGGGTGTCCTCTCAGGAAACCCCAGAAGGGTTCTCCAGTGTCCCATCTCACCCCACCTCCCACCCCCAGGCTTGGGGCTTGGTCTGGATGGGGCTCCAAATGTGGAGGTGGTGGTTTTTAATGTGGTTCTTGCCAACTCGGCGGTGTGCCAGCCCTCCTGGCTCTGCCTCAAGGCCCACGTGGGGGAAGGAGGTCACTGGGAGGCAGGTGGAAGAGACATTGCCTGGGCGTGGGAAACCCAGCGCTGGGGAGGAAACCGGCCCTGTTCTGGAAACCTCATTCTGAGAGGGGAGGCTTGTAGTCCCAGAGGGATTGTCCCAGTTCAGTCCTGCGGATCCTGTCTGAGAGCCAAAGGGCCCTGCCCCTGGGATTCTAGGTGGGGAGGGATGACCAGGGCAGGTGCTTTCGGGAAGACTGCCTGGAGGCAGCGAAACAGACCCAGGGAGGCTGCCATGAAAGGAGGGTCAGGCGCTGGGGTCACTGATCTGGGCAGAGGCCAGGCCTTTCGTGAACACAGAGTTACCCCTCCCCAGTCCATAGGGCTAACACCCATTAACCTCGTCAGCAGACAAATTGCCCGTCTTGTCAAATTCCCATTTAAAATGCAAACTCGATTTGACAGAGTCAAGCGAGCGGAGGTGGGAGCGGATAATCCAGCAGAAGCTCATTAGCAGGGCCCAATGAGAGGGACCAGCCAGGCGGGCCGAACGAACCTGCCCTGATGAACCTCCCAGTCTCTCAAGGGCCCCTCCGCTCCCCGTTCAATACCCTCACTCTCCTCCTTGACTGCCTGGGCCCCCTCAAGGAGTCTGGAGCCTCAGCCGCCTAACTTTACCACCCCCCTCCCACCCCCACCCCCCCACCGGGAAGGCATAACCAGAGAACTTTGGAAACTAATGGAGTTGGGAGGCTCCGAGTGGCCACGCGCCAAGGCAAGGGCAACTCAGGGATACTGTGCATATCATCCCACAAGCCCTGATGGTGTGGGGGGGGCTGGTGGGGGGTTACTGTGGGTTGGCACCATTGACTCGGCGTGTGGCTCAGAGAGAGACAGAGCTGCGACTCCAGAGCCTGCTCTCACTCTCAGCTACTGCCTTGACCTGGAAACGGTTGCCCTGTTCCAGCCGGGATTCGAGCCTGCATTCAGCCCTGTCACTAACTGTGTGGGGCTGGCAAGTGACTCCCTCAGAGCCCCATTTTCCCATCTGTGAAAAGAGGCAAACAGTCACCCAGCCCAGCGCGTGGGGCAGAGAGAACTGTATGCAAGCCTTTGGTGTAATGAATATTAATGAGTACCCCAGCATTATCTGCAGACAGTTTAGCCCAGGGTCTGGTGGGAGGAGCAGGCACAGAACCGGAGACGCAGATGCCATGCCCGCTCAGGAAGCCCACCACAGCCCCCTGGGGGCTCCCCAGACTCTTATTCCCTCTTGCCTTCTTGCATCCCTACTTGGGGCCTCCTGGAGGAAAAGAAGTCTGTGCTGCTGCTGCTGGAGGGCACAGGGAGGTCCTGCCCACCTGGCTACTCCCTCCCAACCTGGGCTGTGGCTGGGCTGCTGTTGCCTGGTCCTAATTTTAGGATGAACAGACACCAAAAGGGCTGGTGAGGCCTAAGACAGCAGGTGTCCCAAATGCTCACCTGCCTCCCAGCTCCTCCTCTAGGAGGTGCAGCCCTGGGCTGCACTTGCCCGTGCCACCACACGGGGCGCTGCACTGCTGACTGGCCTGTGTGGTTGACCTTGGGTCTCATTCAAACAAGCGCCTCCTCTCCTCCGGTTCCGGTCCTTCCTTCCCTTTTTTCTGGCCTTCTCTTCAGGCACTTGATCAAAATCCCCTCATTCCCACCCTCCCTCCCAGGGTGAAGGTCACACTACCTGACCTCGGCTTACGTTCCCAGTCTCTCCCTCGTGGTCCTCACCTCCTCTGCCTTGACCAAGCTGCATGTCCCTCTACATCCTGATCTGGGGGGTGCACTAGACGCAACATCCACCCTAGTCCTCTTCCACTTCAGCCTCCCCCCCAATTGTCATCTCACCCTGTCAGTGAGCCCGAAGGTCCCCTCTGGGACCCTGAGCCTTGCTTGGGGGTGGGGGTGGGCTGCAGAGGAAAAGTGGTGGTGGTGGTGGGGGGGCGGGTTACTGCTTTCAGCCTCCCTCCATCCTGTGAGGCTGGCCTAATTCCCTTCCACAGCCGACTCCCATCTTCAGGGTGGTACTTAGGGAGCTGAGAGCCCAACGCTAATGCCTAAGAAAGTCGTGGGTGGATTAGAAATCCAGGGGGATTAGGGCCAGAGCTGGTGGCTGAAGCAGGAGTGGGGCCCCTCCTCTTGAGGAAGAGGAGGCTAATCCTGCTTAGTGACTGAGGAGACAGCAGTGGGTGCTGGGGGGAGGGTGGGGGGAGGGTTCCTTATCTACTTGAGCTGCCCATGTTTGCCTGGCACACCAGGCCTAGGCCAGGCAATTGCGGTGGGGAGAAGACCCACACCAGCTCAAACCTCTCTGTCTGCCCAGCCCTGCTGCCCCACTGCCTCCTCCACAGGCACTCGGTGGTCCCCAGAGCACGTCCCTGCCCTGTCCACTTAGTCCTCTGAACTTTTGGTCCCCTGGGATTCCTCATAAACATCCCGCACTGCCTTATCATCCCCATGGGCCCAGGCCACCACGCCACCTCACACCTTCTACTGTCTTTACTCAGCCTGCCCTGTCCAGACAGATCTCCCCTGGAGTTCATAAGTACCATATTTGTTGGACCATAAATGCACTTCCCCCAAAAAAGTAGGGGGGAAATGAAGGTGCATCTATGGTCCAAAGGTTTGGCACCCCAGAACATTTGCTTATGATCCCATGCGCCCTTTTGCTGTCTGCATGCTGTGGATTGCTGTGTGTCCAGAGGAAGTCCCATCTCCTGGAGTCTCCGTGTCAGTCAGGTCATGCAACAGACACAGTGCACGCCTCCCCTCATTTACCAATGAAAGTGATGATGGTTCTTAACACCACTGTTGAGTTTATGCTGTTAAATATTACCATATTTTGCTTTATTTTAATACATATTTTAGTATTCAGGTACTATTTGATTCAGAATATTTTTTTCCCTTATTTTCCTGCTCTAAAAACTGGGTGTGTCTTCTGGTCCCCCAAATGTAGTATCTGTCTACCCGTGAACCAAGCCAGCTCTCCCCACCCAATGTCCCCCAGAGTGCCTGCTGCCCCATCCATCAGTACTGCCCAGGTCTCCCCTGAGGGGCCAGCCTCTCCTCCTGCACTTTTAGAGAATGCCTCCTGGTGGCGCTCCTTCCTAAGCAGTTTCCCTTAGGTGCCTCACCCAAGATTATGCCCCCTCCTGGAAAGAGACCCTGTGTGATAACTGGTCAATGCAGGGACGCAGTGATCTGGCCTCTTACCTCACGGGGTCAGCTCTGAGAGGCCAGCCCACAGCCCTGCACCAGCACTTCCTGTGGAATCCACGGAGGTGGTGGCACCTGCCTCTCTGCTCGCCTCTCCATCTGCCTGGGCCCGGCGTCCCACCGCCTGACACCAGAGCACTTCCCAATGCAGCCTCCATCCGGTCCCCACAAGGGACCCCAGCCTCCACTTTCTTTCCTTCAAGGCCGGGATGGGACTTGGCTTATTCTTAAGGGTGGGGTTTGGCCCACCAACGTGATGCCAATGTGAGGGAGGACCGGCCCTTCTAAGGCAACGTTGGGAGTGTGTGTGAAAGGAAGGGGAAGGATGCCCCCCCACACCCGACTCCCCAACTCCATTAGGTGTGAAGCTGCAGTCTCTGCCAGGGAAGAACTGCGTAGCCATGGCGCCTGCTGAGAAACACGGGTCCTTGGGTTAGTTGAGAGCAGGGCCGTGGATGGATTGACCTTTGAAAGTCAGTTTGGGATGTAGGGGGTCAGTGGAGGGGGACCACCACCACTCTGCTCCCTATCTTTGATGGACAAATGCTAATGACATTACCGGCGATTGACCAGAAACGAATAAATAATTCAGACTGGCTTGAAAATGGGAGAAAAGTACTTAAATGCTATTGACAACCCAGTCCCCGGCCTCATTACCCATGCAGACGCAGGCCTCCACATCGACCGTGGCCCCCAATTCCTTCAAACCCCACTGTGGGCAGCCTTGGGCCTGCCGTGCCAGCCCCCAGGCTCTGGGTGAGTGTGGGGAAAGTGACGGTGGAGTAGTGAGGCTTCTGGCTTCAGTCGGAGGTCCCTGAAAATGGGCCGTGGCTCCCAAGTTCTCCTGTCCCCAGATACTGACAGCAGCTTCTGTTCACAGGAAGGGTGTTCTTGCAAATCACTCCTCAGCCCAGCCCCAGGTGCACATTGGTGGGACACAGGCTTGCACACACAGGCACACACACACACACACACACACACACACACACGGCCCAGCAGCTGCGGCAGCCTCCTCCAGGACAAGAAGAGTGGTGGCCCCTGGGGCGGCTGTCAGTCAGGGCGCTTTCAGGGAATACAAACTCATTAAACGTTTCCCTGCCCTGTCACAGGGGCCCGAGTCCCGGAGTCAGGCCTGAGGAGGAGGAGGAGGAAACCAATGTGCAGCTGATCCTTTAAAAGCACATCCTGTATTTCTGACCCCTGGAGAAGAGACCAGGGGATTATCCAGGGGGGGATTACTCATGGAAGGCCCTCACTCCGAGGTCCCCGGGAGTGGCCATTTCCAGCCCCTAGCCGCAACTCCTCAAGACAAAACCTGTTCTCTTTCTAGAACAGTATCCCTCCCCCTTTTTGAGCGGCGTCTCCCCTGGTACCATCTGTTCAGAGAGACCCAGAGAGTCCCTAGTGCCAACATGTTTATGCCAGAGACAGGGAGCTGCCAACAAGGTCTGGGGGTCAGAAGCCAACAGCACTCGCTGGTCAGAGGGAGGCTGGCACACTCTGCTCCAGGCTGGACCTGGACGCTTCCTGAGCGAAGACTCAGAGGTGGGAACTTGGAGGGGGTTTGGGGGACGCTATGAGCCAGGAGGTGTGGCCGCTCTGACGGGGATGAGGGGCCTGGGTCACACACAGGTCCACATCAGCCCAGCCCAGGTAATATTTCCCCAGAGAGATTTCATTCGAATGTGAATCAAATAATGGGTCTTCTGGGTACAGGCAGAAGTACCTGTTCCTCGTTGCCTGTTTCTGTTGGCTAACGTGGAAGACCAGCTCCCCCACCTGCCACCACAATCTGGAGGGTCTGCCAGTGATCACACATCCTGGCCACCCTCCTGGTCTTCTTGAATCCTGCCTAAGTAGGGCTGGGCTCCCCAACTTCCCTGACCAGCTTCTTTCATCCATTTCCTTCCTCTCAGAATCCTAGGGGCGCCTCACCATTCTGTGTGCAACCCTTCCACCCCCCAACCTTGCCTCTAGAGCAACCTGTGGGTTGCGACCCCTTGGGGGGGGGGCAAATGACCCTTTCACAGGGGTCTCCTGATTCATAACAGTAGCAAAATGACAGTTATGAAATAGCAACTAAAATAATTGTGTGTGTGTATGGGGGGGGGGTGTCACCACCACAGGAGGAGCTATAGTAAAGGGTGGTGGCATAAGGAAGGTTGAGAATCAGTGCTCTGAGCGAGCTGTTCATCTGCCGTCTAGCTCTTCATCGGTAAGGTCCTGTGTCCCTCTCACCCTGCTGTCCCCCCACTGGGACCCCTTTCTCTGAACTGACTAGCTCTGCCTGGTGCAAATGGTGTCCACACTCCTAGAACCCAGCTAGGTGTCCCTGACTCGCGTCTATGTCAGAGTTTCTGTGATGGTGGAGATGGAGGGAAGGGGTATGCTTGGGCATTTGGTGGGGGGCACTGTCTGGGTTGGGTTTCTCGGACCCAACACCCTCCCTCCTCCAACACAGCCCGCCCTCATCCAGCTCACCCCTCCCTGCTCGCTCTTCACCAGCCCCCTTGCCCTCCTCCTCTTCTCTCCTGCCCTCCTTCTCCCCTCCTGGTTGCTCTCCAGGAAGGCTCCTTGAATGTGCATCACTCACACGTTCGAAAATATGTGAACCTGGAGCCTAGCAGATCTGCCCCCTATATCTGCACACAGACAGACACGCACTGGACATCGCTTTGTGTTTTCAATGTTTCAAGGTTAGGACCGTACTATTCAGATGTTTTAATGACCTTCCCCATTCATTGACACAGAGGCTGCAGCCATGGGCTTGAGCATTGGGTCACAGTTGTGCGGGTGGCACCGGACTGGACAGTTTTTTGCTCTGTTGTGCAAGGTCGCTATGGGTTTTTCTGCGGCTGTGAGTTTCTGAGACGGTTTCTGTCTACTTTTTCCTGCAGTAGAAAACCTTGCCTTTCTTCCGTGGAACAGCTGGTGATTTTGAACTGCTGACCTTGGGGGTAGCAGCCCAACATATAACCCACTATACCACCAGGGCTCCAGAAGATTATAGATATAGATATACACACACATATATTTTTTTTCTTTTTTTTTTTTTCTTTTTCTTGTTTAGGTATCACTGCCCTCGGGTGGTGAGAGTAGGAGGCCCAGCCTTTGCTCCTGGGAGCTGGAATTGAACCTCTATCCCAGTGGGCCGCAGTCCCGCGCACAACCACTACGCCACTGGGGCTCAGCCCTCACATATATTTTAATGGCTTTAAAAAACCTTTTATTAGGGGCGCTTACAGTTCTTATCACAATCCATACATACATCCATTGTGTCAAGCACATTTGTACACTTGTTGCCATCATCATTTTCATTTTTTTTGGGGGGGGGGGGAATCACTGTGCTCCGGTGGTGGGAGTAGGAGGCCCAGCCCCACTGCTGGAATTGAACCTCTGTCCCAGTGGGCCACAGTCCCGCGCACAACCACGACGCCACCGGGGCTCAGCCACATTTTCTTTCTACTTGAGTCTTGGCCATCCACTTCTCCAGAAGATGCATATTTAAGACTCTGATCCTTACTGCCCTGATGTCCTGTCCCTAGAGCCTCTGAGGCTGTCCGACTTCCACTCTACTTCCTCTTTCCCTCATCAGCCGTCGTTGGATGATCTTAAGCAAAATTGTACTTGTGTGCATGATCAGTGCTATCGTTCCTTCTAGAGTGGGAGCATTCTGTTGGGCCACCTTTCTCTGGACATACATATGGGTCTCTTCCAGACCGTTGCCCAGGCAGCCGTCTTCCAAACAAGAAGTCATCTTCCTGGCAAAGAGGAGGAAGTGCTTCTTTAGTTTTCTGAAACATTTCGGTGGCTGTTCCATCAAGGAGGGAGGCCTTGGGCAAGATGGATGGACACAGAGCCTGCATCCATGAGCCCAGGCACAGGGACAGTGGGAGGACGGCGCAGGACTGGGCAGCATTCCATTCTGTTGAGCACAGGGTCGCTATGGGTCAGCACCAACTTGGCACCTAACAGC
>PVJH01033337.1:0-21792 GCA_004026705.1 Nesogale talazaci
CCTGCTGACTGATACTGACGATCTGCTTAAAATTAGCCCGTGGAAAACTGTACGGATGACATCAGGCCCTGAAGTCGACCTCGTTAGTGAGGGCCCGGGAAACGCGGCAGCACCTCACCCTCTCGTGAAGGAGAAGCACACGCAGGCTGCTGGTGCTGCTGCTGCTGCTGCCGAAGCGCTCGCCCTCCAGTAGATCATAGAGATGACGTCAGAGGGGGCCCATGCGTTTCTGCCTGGTTCCACTGTCTTTGGTGCTTCTTCTGCCGTCTTCCAGCTCCCACTCTGAACCTCCGAGCCCCTCCCTGGCCAACTCGAATAAAAAAATGGAGCGGCCTTTCTGGGAGACTGAATTATTTCTAAGTCTACCACCCTTCCGGTTGACAGACCCCTAAAAGTGGAAATATGAGGCTCAGCCATGGAAGGGCACCTCCTGCAAATGCCGTCCTGCAGGCCTCTCTGCAAGATGACAGAGCAGAGTGGGGATCCCTGGCTTTGAGCCCAGTGTTCTTGCCACGTTTAAATACATCCTCTCAAGGCAAAAGCTTCAAAAATGGAACCAGTCCAGAGGAAGCCAGTTATGAATGCATGATGCGAGGGGAGAGACTTCCATCTGCGTCGGAGTCTATGAGAATGGATGGAGCTGGAAGGAACACTGATTTCACCTTCGAGGTGACGGGCAGAGTGGGAGTGGGCAAGTCGGGGATTCTATGAAACGTGGAGTAATGACGGGCCTAAGAGCAAGCGGGTATTTCTAAAGGATTCCAGAAAGTTTAGGTTAAATCATTGGTGCACTTTTATAAGATGTTGAATGCTTGAGCAGTGACTAAACCAGCGGTTCTCCACCTGTGGGTCGTGACCCTTTTGGGGGTCGCTTGACCCTTTCACAGGGGTCGCCCAACTCATAACAGTAGCAACATGACAGTGATGAAGTAGCGAGGAAAATAATGCTATGGTTGGGCGGTCACCGCCCCATGAAGGAACCAAGGGCATGAGCAAGGTGGAGAACCGCTGGCCTAGACCTTTTGGCACCCTAGGTATATTCTCCTTCCCGAGTTATTTGGTATCTCGGTAAGGGACAGCATAAAACTGGCCTGTCCATTTTATTTTAACATGAAATATGTTAAATTTCATGGGGATGGGTGGACCAGTGTGGGTATATTTTGAACAGTCAGAAGGAAAGAAGTGTTGAAGGAAAAAAGAGAGCCTTTTGATATTTTTTTTTTTACTTGTAGTTCAAACATTGTTTTTCCTGGACATGGTTGGATTGTTTTTGTATGAGGGGATCCCTCAAAAAGTTCATGGAAATTTTGAATGAAAAGATAATGGAATTTTCCCACAGAGCTTTTAAAGCCACCTTGTGTGGTTATTAAAGTAGTAACAGAAAAAAATTGCAAGGGCTTCACAATTAGACATTATTATGTTTCAGGCTATGTACTGAAGGTTTCCCCATCCAAGGTCTCGTGTGATTTGCTCCATTTTGCAAATGAGAACTCCAGTAAGATAGAAAGAGATTTGAGTCACACAGCTAGTAAGTGTCAGGGCCAGATTTTAAATGACTTCCACCCGACTCCAAAGCCATCAAAAGTTGATACTCACTAATGTCTTCTTGACACTTCACTGGGTTAAGACTGTGAACTCTGGAGTCAGTCTTGCTTGAGTTCATATCCCGGTTCCTCTACTGACGAGGCGGACAAAGGACTGACCAGTGTTGGTGTCTTGGACACAGGGTAAAGTGTCCAGAGGCGGTCCTTAGGGTTGAATTGATTCATGTAAATGATTTAGAACCACGTCTGACATATTGTAAATCCTTAGTATGCTCCTGGGTTGGTTTCTTTAACATTACTGTAGTATATTGTTCTTTCCACTGAATTAATATGAACTACAGCCTGTCATTACTTGACCACCACCTGTCATTTCATAGAACAGTATTTAAAAAAAACCCAACATTTTGTGCGTGGTATGCACTTAGCAGTGACAAAACACCAAGGTACAATGGGAGAGCAGTGCTGGCTGCGGTGCTCAAGCCTGAGTCAACTGCACTGTGATTTGGCAGTTAGGAAATTCGGCAGTTACATTGTCCCCCACTCTGTGATCGGCTGTAGCCAGCCTGCTTTTTCACCTAAGGACCTGGTCTTCAGAACCTAACCATGTTGGTATGTGAGGTGAGTGAGCCAGAGCATACAGCATTCAGGCTTACCTGGCAGATAGCAGGAGTTTGGTTCTGGACCACCCAATAAAGTGAATATCTAGTAAAACAAGTCACAATTTTCCCCCACGCCCACCCCAGTTCATATAACTTATGTGTACATTAACTGCCGTGTTCTGTTAGATGGGCATTAGTGTTTGAAATATTGTGAGCATTACCAAAGTGTGACCCAGGGACACAAAGTGATCGCTGGCCATTGGAAAAATGGTGCTGACAGACTTGGCTTGACACAGGGCAATTGCCGCAACCTCCCGTTTGTGTCACATGTACGATCTAAGAAGCGCAGTACAGCAGAGCGCAGCGGAAGTCTGCCTGTGCTGAGGTGTTAGGAAAAGTGTGGATGTCAACCTTGCCTTGATGCTTCATAAAAGAAGGAAGGCCTTCCTAAAACTTAGGGAGGCATTGAGACGAAGTGGAACTATTTGTGACCCTCATACCAGAGGTTTAGGATCTAGCCTTTTTGAGCCTAAGCTTAAAATCGCTGTTTCGTAGATAAGGTGGTAAGGAGCAGATGAAGTAACAAATAGCAAAGAAGGAACACATTTGCACTGTAATGTTGACAAAGACTTTTGAATCTGCCACGAGCTGCCAAAAGAACTCTGTCTTGGGAGCATGCTCCTGAGGAGTGAGGATGGCAGGACTTCGTCCCGCTGTGGGTGTGTTACTAGGAAGAGCCAATCCCAAGAGAAGGACATCATGTCTAGTAGTTGCGTGTAGGGCTGCGGCCCGCAGGTTGGCAGTTCAAATCCGGCAGCAACTCTCCAGGAGCAAGGCTGGGCTTCCTACTCCAACCAGGGCAGTGATGCCACCAAAAAAAAAAAAAAGATTAAAGTCAGCGTAGAAGAGGAAGACCCTAAGCAAGAAGGTTTGGCCAGTAGCAGCAGTCAGCGTAAGCACCCTAGGGGCTGCCAGCCAGTGAGTGCGTTCTAGTGTTGCACACAAAGTCACTGTCAACAGAACGGACTTGGAAAGCACCTGCCACCACCGCAGAGGAGAACTTAAACCTCTGATATGAGAGTCATATCTGTCATGTACTAGTGTTGGGGAGATTCTAAGAAGAAACGTCATCTTCCTTAGAATGAAACAGCTAGTGAGTTCTCTGTCTGTATGAGGGGGCGTCAAAAAGTCTGTAGAAAAAAATTACATTAGCTTTCAGTTCCATTTTCCTATGCTTTTTGAAGCCCGCTCACAGACAAACATGATCGTCTATAACATGGAACTACCGAAGCCCCCTCGCGTGAATTTGTCGAGCGTCTCTGTTTTGGTAGAGAAAGTGAAAGGCGGTTTTTGCAGTTGCAGTCACCCCTTGGTACCTACAGGTAAATCATTCCCGGACACCCCTGCCCCTCACCCCCTGCGGATGCTAAAGTCCTAGGACTTGCAAGTACCCTACATTAAATGCTGTCATATTTGCATGTAGCCTGTGCACATCCCCCGTACTATACTTTAAATCATCTCTCGATTACTTATGATACCTAATACAATGTGAGTAGCACTTTATG
Organism: Nesogale talazaci; assembly: GCA_004026705.1. Classification (NCBI taxonomy): domain Eukaryota; kingdom Metazoa; phylum Chordata; class Mammalia; order Afrosoricida; family Tenrecidae; genus Nesogale; species Nesogale talazaci. The sequence goes on from PVJH01033337.1 coordinate 3,709, forward strand.
TGCCCCCTTCTCAGTGCTTCCACCACTGAATTGCTCTTCCCCACCCCCCAACACACACCCCTCAGTATTTGTAGTTGTTGTTGAGGAACCTGTGAGGATGGAGAGCCAAATGTCTATGCCTGACTCCCTATCTTGCTTCATATCCAGAGTCCTGCTGGCATAGGGCTTAGCGTTGGGCTGCTAACTGCAAAGTCAGCCGTGTGAAACCACCCGCAGCGCTGTGGCAGAAAGATGGGGCTTTCTACTCCTCTGAGGAGCTAACTTGGAGCAGAGCCCTGATGGCGTAGTGGTGGTGTGCAGGACTGCGACCCACAGGGTGGACGGTTCAAGTCCAGCAGCAGCTCTCCAGGAGCAAGGCGGGGCCTCCCACTCCCACCAGGGCAGTGATGTTGGGGGGAGGGGAGGAGAGTTGGAAATGCAAGGTGTGGGCATGCGATGAATTGACATTGACTAGATGGCAGTGAGGTCAATCTCGTTTCTCAGAAAATGCTTACTGTTCGTTGCCCTGAGAAGCAGGTGATGCTTCCGCATAAGTCAGTGGAAATGTTGGATCAAAGCTATCAAGACTACTCTGCTCTCCTGTTTGAAAATCATTTCGTGTATTTACCCTAAATTCATCGGTTCAGTATCTCTCCTTTGAAATGGAGAAACGTCAGACTTTATTAGTACTCGTAGGTACTGATATATCGTTTTCGATTCCAGCTCTTCTTAAACAGTTCTAAGCTTCAAAAAAACATTTTCAGTGATTCCGCAGTTTGAGTTTCCTGTTTGTAGAGAAATATTTTTCCTTTTCTCATTTTAAAAATAGCTTGTTCATTTTAGAGGATTTGGCATATTTAATAAACATAAAGGGAGGGGGACTTTTAAAATACTTGTAGGGAGAAATTATTTACATCTTAAATCGATGCCGAGTTGGCATCGACCCATGGCGGTGAGTTGGGTCTGTGGTCTTTCGTTGTCGTTTAAATTTGGGGGGGAGGTGTGAAATCCTGGAGAGCGGACAGACAGGGCAGGCTGGACCCTCCGTCCACCGGTGAAATTGCTTCCCCTGAGAAGCCTCCGTCCTGCCTTTGACCTGCTTAGATCCGCCCTCCAGCTTTTTACCGCAGCTGACCTCCCTGACCTCCCGTGACGTCACAGGGGAAGGTGGAGCGTCACCCTCATGTCTCTGCTGCCAGAAGCAGATGGCTCACACGAACCAAAACACCTCCAGAACCACGTGAGGCTCATGTCTCATCTCAACACAGTAGCCAGTAACCCGCCTAAATTGCCACATAAAATCACCCTCACATCTGCTCCAGACATTCGCCCCTCAAGTTGTAGCTACCTTAATAGTTTATTGGATGCCTTCAAACAAATGTCCATTTTTCTGTTTCACCCAGTTTTTCTTTTTCTTTTTCTTTTGGTGGGGGGGGGGGGCATCACTGCCCTCTGGTGGGAGTGGGAGGCCCAGCCTTGCTTCTGGAGAGCTGCTGCTGGATTTGAACCACCAAGCCAGTGGGCCGAAGGCCTGCACTCAACCACTACGCCACCGGGGCTCAGCCAAGGGTTTAGTTTTATAGAACTGTAACCATCAGACTCAGATGTACCAAAGCGTTCTTGAAAAAATTTTTAAAAACATTTTTTTAAATGAGTGCACAGAAATTCAGTTTGTGAATCATCCATAACTTAGCATGTTTCTATTTTCCTTCCACTTTGTGGTGTTAGGATGACAATTCTATTTCACCTTTATTATATTTATTTTTATTCAACATATTTAGAAGTGTGATTTCAGTCAAAGCATATTTTTGTAAGCTTATATGGAATATAAGGGGGCTTCAAAAAGCTCGTGGAAAAATGAAAATGAAAGATAATAGAACTTCCCATGGACTTTTTAAAAAATACCATTTCATAGGGGGCTTTTACAGCTATTGCAACAATTCATACACCAATTATATCAAACATATTTGTATATATGTTGCCATCATTTTCTTAATACTTTCTATTTGAGCTCTTGGTATCAGCTGCACTTTTTTCCTACCCTCGTAACCTCTTGATAAATTATAAAATTATTATTTTCATATCTTTCACTGACCACTGACTGTCTCCCTTTCCACACAATTTCTGTTGTTACTCCCCTAGGGGCTGGTGTGAGGGGGGGGGGGAGGGTGTCCATAGACTTTTTGAGGTCCCTTCTATTCTTAAATTACTGTTCTTAAATTGATAGAAAAGTTCTATCAATTCAGCCACAGCGAGCCCATTTTCCCCAATCTTGGCTAACAGTGCGTTATGATTTTTTAGTCTGTGACAATTGAATAAGTAAATGAATTCTATTTTAGCATATTGTAAGTAACGAAGATATTTTTAAAATTAGTGTAATCACTCGATGCTTTTCAGAGACTCAAACCGTTGGGACCTGTTGTACCGTGAACTAAAATGTGCAACACATGATGTGACCTCCTCTGAGTCCACAAGGGGGAAGGCCACTCGTCCTCATCCAGCGTGATTCCCCCGAGTCTGACGTCACACCCACCTCCGCCCGGCAGCCCTCCTTGGCGGTTCTGACACCGGCTGTCTCCCTGGTGGTGGTTCTCAACCTGTGGGTCGTGACCCCTTCATAAGGGTCGCCCGATTCATAACAGTAGCCAAATGACAGTGATGGAAATGGGGGGTGGGGGGTGGGGCCGGTGACCACCACACGAGGCATTGTGCGAAAGGGTGGCGGCGTTAAGAAGGCGGAGAACCCCTGTGCTAGACAGTGGCCCCTGGCTCATAGCGACCTTGGGTGGGACAGGCTTCGGGGTCCTGGACCGTCCTCACGGTTGTTCTTATGTTCAGCCCAGGGTTGTAGCCACGGTGTCCATCCGTCTTGTCCAGGGCCTTCCTCTGTGTCGCTGCCCTTCCCGATGACATGTCCAGACACGGTGAGATGACACACGGCCATTCTTGCTCCTGAGGAGCATTCTGGTTGGACTTCCACGGCTGGTCTGCTTGTTCTTTGGCAGCCCGTGGTACTTTCAGTAACCTCACCAGCTCCCTCACTCAGATACACCCTTTTTTCTTGAGCCTTCCTTATCCCGTGTTCAGCTTTCACGGGCACATGAAGGGGTTGAAAATGTCGTGGCGGCCGCCTAGCCGGTGGCGCACTGGGACCCTAGAGTGGTTAGTGCTGCGTGCTGTGCCCGCAGCAACCGCAGTTCGAAAATATCCTGGCGTGGGTCAAGTGCAGCTTCGATCTCAAAGTAACAAACCACCTTGCTTTTTCAGTGCCTTAAAGAGGTCGTGTGCACCGAGGCCCCGGGGGCGGAGTGGTTGAGTGCGGGACTGCGGCCCACTGGGTTGGCAGTTCAAATCCAGCAGCAGCTCTCCAGGAGCAAGGCTGGGCCTTCCATTCCCACCAGAGGGCAGTTATGCCCAACCCCCCCCCCCCAAAAAAAAAAAAGTATTACAAAGAGGTCCTGTGCAGCAGATTTACTCAGTGCAGTGCATCTTTTGATCTCAATCGCTGCTTCCTGGAACATTGATTGTGGATCGAAGCAAGTTGAAATCCTTGACAATGTCAATGTCAAGGTGAGGGTTGTTTTTTTTTTAAGAGACTGATGAAAATCAAAGGTTGCAATCTAAAAAATAGATAGATAGATAGATAGATAGATAGATAGATAGATAGATAGATAGATAGATAAAACAAAGTTTGTGCCCTTTGGATTGTAATCCACAGTGAAGGGTACAAGCTTTGAGCTTCATCAGCAAATGCTTCAAATCCTGTCTTTCAGCAAGCAAGGGGGTTTTCTTAGCGTCTTTCTCAGTTTCCTCAGCTGTGAAAAGGGAGTCTAGTTGGACCTCTCTCATGGTGGTGTCGGGTTTTTTTTGTTGTTTTACAGTGTGGACTGGGTCTAAAAGTTGACAGCGCTTATCAGTTTTCCTTTCAGCGATTCTGACAGACGTTGTTTCAAGCTGTTGTTGCATTCCCCACCACATGGCATCTCCTCACCCACTTCTCTGGGTTTTCTTGTTGTGTGCCTCCTCCTTTCTGCATTTTTCTAAACTCTGCCCTTTGGTAGATGCTGCCCCTCTGGTCTCAAAGGGTTGATTAGTCTAAGGTGCGCATACCTTTCTGTTGTTACTGTTACCCAGGACTTTTCTCTGTTGTTACTGTTCTTCGGTCTCCTGGACTGTCTGTGCTTGGCTGAAAATTGAGCCGGGAGTGGGGTGGGGGTATGGGTGTGAGTCCATTTCCAGACCTGAAGAGTGACCCAAGGACATAGTCTTGGGGGGGGTCACACTACTCTACTCACACTACACTACCCTCTACCCTAAGCCTGGGACTTTTTTGAGTTTTGTTCCCCATTTTTCTCTCCCTCTATGAGAGCCTTCTAAGGTGATCTCTTTCACAGCAGTTGATAAGGTTGATACTAGTTCTTCTGGCATCAGTTGTGGAGGCTGATGTGCACTTGGTCCAGTGTCCGTTGGACGAATTGCTTCCAGGTCTCTTCAGTTTTCTTGACTCTGTTTCCCTTTGGACAAGGAAAGCCCAAGAGTTGCACGGCTGTGCAGGAATTACAGCCCCACGCACCACTCACCCCAACAGAATGGGGAACGTGGTCTCTGTGAACTGTTAGGCCAGTTGACCCTGATGGGTCCAGAGATCCTGATTCTCAGCCCCCAGGCCCAGCCCCCCATTCCCTGACTGTGTTTGGCTATGTCTGAGAAGTCGTCGTTGTGTGGCCCTCTGCACGCTTCATCGCGTGCATGGATGTATGCGCTCTCTGTGTGCAGTTCTCCTGTCCAACCTCCTTTTATTCTTGGGGATAGTTCTCCCTTCCCTCCCAGACCCACTCATCCTGCGGACCTGTGCATGCAGTCCCTCCTGTTCTTGTTAGGTCACGTCAGTTCTGACTCAGAGTGACCCACATGTAACAGGACACGATACTGCCCGGTCCGGCGCCTTCTCCATGGTGACGTTCGAGCCCCTCGCTGCAGCCACTTTCAGTCCACCCTTGCTTCTAAGGAGCATGGGCTGCAGGATTGTGCACGGGACAGTGTTTGCTTCTGTTGCCTGTTTTTGTTTGTTTGTTTTTTAATACGGTATTTATTTGTCTTCTCTCTCTCTCAAACTCAGCCAATGACTTTCCCCAGGCTGCCTGCCCGGGGAGGTGCAGGGAGAGGAACAGACAGGCCAGACGAGACGTGGGGCAGAGAACTAGGGGATGTGGAGATGGCTCGTTCATGTGGCGAAGAGGATGAGGAAGGCCACCATCGGGCAGAAAAGCCCCATGGCTTCCGAGACGAGAGGGCAAAGTCCAGAATGGCGTAGGAGAAGAGCTGTTGCTTCAGAGAAGGGTTCCTGACATAGCCAATGAGGAGGCACTTCAGGTGACATGTGGCACATGACTATGTGTCAAGCCAGTTTAATCAGTTTTAGAACAGTGGTTTTAAAACAGACAGTGGTCGGCTCAGCCGCTGGGAGGTGCTCCTGACCAGGGCAGGGCTGGAGACGAATTTGGCGCAGGCGCACGTTTTCAGGGGATGAGGGGTGAGTGGCAGCGAGCTGCTCCTCGTGCAGAGAAGACAGAGAGGGGAGGGGCACTCCTTTGCTTGCTCATCTTCCTCCTGATGGTAGTTGGCCTTCCCCTGCCCGCAAGTTCATACTTGCCTGCTGTCTAGCCAGTCATCAGCACACTTCCTGCCCTTCCCACCCCGTAACTATCAAAGAATGTTTCTCTGAGGACACAGACCTTTTCTCAACTTGATAACAACAGTGATCTCATACAGCATCTGCTTTTATGATTGACTGATTTCACTCAGCATCCTGTCCTTGAGGGGTTCACCCCTCTTCTCAGGTGTTTACCAGACAACTCGTTGTTACTGTTTCGTGGCACCCATTGTGTGGATGCATGATGGATGGATTTTTCCATTCTTCCACTGATGGATTGAGGTTGTTTCTCCATTTTGGCTGTCATAATAGTGCCATTTCCAACATTCTGAGGAAGTACCATACCATTTTTCACAGTGGTTGTATTTTATCATCTAGTCGTTTTGATTAAGTGCATTTTTGTAAAGCACTGCAGGTGACATGTAGCACATGACTATGTGTCAAGCCAGTTTAATCAGTTTTAAAAGTCTAACGATGTTTGCAGTGATTCGGCACCCTGAAAAATAGCAGCAGATTAAATGGTCATTCTGTTTTAAAATACGCTCTTGGGTGATTGGGCCCAGGTTTGATGACTCGTGTGAAGGGAGAGTTGCAGCGTCGAATTGGCAGGGAGACAAGAACTGCCGTTCTCGTTAGACGCCGTCGGGTGGAACCCAACCCACAGTGACCCTGTGTTGAGCAGGGCAGGACACGCCTGGGCCCGCGCCCGCCTCACGGTCATCCTGAGGTGTGAGCCCATGAGGGCCGCTGCGGTGTCAGTCTTATCTTGTCGAGGGCCTTCCGCTTCGTTGCTGTCCCTCCACTTTATCCACCACGACGTCCTTCTCCTAGCACGGCTCGCTCCTGAGGAGCCCTGGTGGCAGAGTGGATATGAGCTGGGCTGCTGGCTGCAAGGTCAACAGTTCAAAACCACCAGCCGCTCCTTGGGGAAAAGACGGGGCTTTCTACTCCCGTAAAAAGTTAGTCTGGAGTACAGACATCGGAGGAGTAGGCGGGGGGAGATGTCATGCAGTGTAAGACATGACATGGCAATAATAATTTATAAAGTATTGAGGGTTGGTGGGGGAGGGGGGAGTATGGACCAAGGGGAAAGGATGGGTGGAACCCAACCCACAGCTGCTATCAAAGAGCTCGAGTGGAAAAGCGGATGTTTGGAGAACGATGACGGCAGCAGGCATGCGAAGGTGCTTGGCACAGTATATGTATGATGTATTGTGAAAAATGATGTGCGAGCCCCCAATAAAATTATTTTAATATATATATATTTTTTAAGTTAGAGTCTTGGAAAGTCACGGGGGCAGTTCTGCCCTGTTCCCTTGGGTTACTGAGTCAGTATCCGCTCAGCGGCAGCGAGTTGGGCTTTTTGCTTTGATCTCTCCTGACATGTCCACAATATGTGAGAGAGACAAAGGCTTCCCACCCTGGCCTCTAAGGAGCATTTTGGCTGTACTTCTAACAAGACAGATCTTTGTTGTTTTGGCTGTCCATGATACTTCCAGTAGTCTTCATCAGCACCGTAAATCAAATATATTTATTGAGCTTTGGTCTTTTTTTTTTTTCATTCCGCCTCTGACTTTACATGCCTGGGAGGCAAATGGAAATGCCAAGTCTGCGGCCAGTGCACCCGAGCCCTCCCTCCGAGTGACCTCAGCTCGTCAGCACTTGAAAGAAGTCTTGTGCAGCCGGTTTGCTCCGTGCAGTGCGCCTTTTGATCGCCACTGCTGCTTCCTGACCGTGAACCCAATCAGTCTTTCCTCTGCTTCTCCTGATGTCACCTGAAGGCCCGGTTGTGAGGATTCGGGTCTGTTTTACACTGAGTCCATCAGCAAGCTTCGATCTTCATGATCAAGAGCTTCAGGTCCTCCTCAATTTGGCATGCATATCACAGGTTGTTACTGACCCTTCCTCCAATCCTGATGCTACACCACATTCTTCCTCATACAAGTCAGCTTCTCGTATTGTTTGTTCAGAAGAGATTGATTAAGGACAGTGAGAGGACACAATGCCAGCGCCCCCTTTTCCAGATTTTAAACCGGGCAGCATTCCCTTGCTCAGTTCATACATCTGCCTCTGGTTCTCGGTCCAAGGTCATCGTGAGCACGATGTAAGGGTGCTGGAATTCCCATTCTTCTCAAGGTTATCCGCAGCGTGGTATGGTCCACACCGTCAAATACCTTTGTCGCGTTAATTTAACACACGTGCACCTCTTTCTGCTGTACTCTCTGTCTTCTGATTTCCATCCATCTGAAATCCACAACGATAGTTCTTGTCCCACCCCCTCTTCTGAATCCTGCTTGACCCTCTGGCACCTCCCTGTCGGTGTACTCCTGTAGTCACTGCTGAATAATCTTCAGCACCGTTTTATTTGCATGTGACGGCAACGGCAGTCTGGAATTTCTGCACTGTCGCGCCTTTCTTTGGAATGAGTACAGATAGGAATCGCGTCTAGTCATCTGGCCAAGTGGCTGTCTTCCAGATTTTGTGGCATAGATCAGTCAGTGCCTCCAGTCCATCCTCAGCACGTGGCAGCATTTCCGTTGGTACTCCATCCGTTCCCAGAGCCTTGTTTGTGACGAATGCCTCCAGTGCCAATGCACTTGGTCCTCAGTTCCTTGGGTTCTCACTCCCACGCTGCCTCTTGAAACGGTGGAATATAACGAGCTTTTTTGGGAGGGGCGGGGATATACAGTGATTTTTGCCTTCTTGTGACGCTTCCTGCATCCTTCAATGCTTTGTCCACAGAATTTTTTTTTTTTTTTGGCGGGGCATCACAGCCCTCTGGTGGCCACCATGGGAGCTCCCCAGTGCGGCTCCTGAGAGCCGCCGCTGGATGTGAACCGCCAAGCCCGCGGGCTGCAGTCCCGCACTCAACCACTTACGCCACCGGGGCTCGGCCCAGAATTTTTTTTAATACTGCAACTGAACACCTTTAATTATTTCCTTAGTTCTCTCAGAATTAATAAAGCTTTATTGCTGCATGAGAGAGCAGACTAATCAAAGTTTTGCATGAAGGATTAATCCAGACCTGTAGAAGACTCCTCCCCCGACATAGCCTGCAGTGTCCGGACACTGGGCAAACCATCAGAAAAGCTGGATTTATCGAATCCGTCACTTTTTTATTTTAGAATTTATTTGAGTTTATTGAATACTCAATAAGCATTTGTTTTACCAAACGACTGCTTTCCCCAAACAACTAAAAAAAAAAAAAACAAAAACCCAGAATATTCCAAAGTGTTAAAACAAGAAAAAGGAATATTTTAAGAAAAAAAGAATATATTAACAGCACAATCACAGCTTTAAGTGTTTGTTGGAAATACCAAATTTAAGACAGTGTTTAGAGGAGATTGATTCTTCCTGGCTATGTTTTATTTTTTGTGTTGGGTGGTAGGCACAGAAGATTATACAGTTCCTTAACTCTGCTTATGATGTATTAATTTTTGAAACTATGATTTGACTAATAGAATGGTAAAAGAAACATTTTTTTGGGGGGGTGGGGGGGCATCACTGCTCTCCGGTGGTGGGAGTAGGAGGCCCAACCCCACTGCTGGAATTGAACCTCCGTCCCAGTGGGCCGCAGTCCCGCACACAACCACTACGCCACCGGGGCTCAGCCCAAAGAAACATTTTTTAAAGAGCATTTAAATTGCTTAACTATAAACTAAACTTAAGGCCTTAAACCTTAGTTTAGACGCAAGTCGCTGTGATAGTTTTTCTGTGCATGAAAACAGCTTTGGGACCTAAGTCACACTGACTAAGCGGTATGGGGGGGAGGGGGGTAGTAATTCAGGAGTATCAGTCAGTGGAGAGTTGAAAATACAACCAAGCATTATAGTGACATCTTGCTGTTATTGTGCTTCTGTTTGAGAATCTATTTGTGGAACCTAGTGATTCATAGAGAAGGAAGGAAGACGGATGTGGAATAGGAGGAACTCCAGCCTTTCTGTGGAACTGGAGTGCAGTTCGTTTTCTCTCTCTGTCTCTCCAGCCCCCATCGCCCTCACCTCCCACTCCTGCTTATTGATGCCAAGGTGGAGATGAGAAGGAAGCTTCAGACAGCCTTGCACTTTCTGTCTGCCTGACTTGTACAGTGTGGGCCTTTACGTTCCACTCTGTAGCTTATTCAATAGCTCTCGTATCTGCCTCATGATCTTCTTTTTGTCTTATTTTCTGTTCAGTTAGTTCATGTTAGCCTTCATTGACTTGTAAAAATAAGTCTGTGAAATGCATTTTCCAAGCTGTTTTTCCCTTGTGTTTACTCCTTTGTCAGGTAGAAAGTTTTAAATAATATTTTTGACAGGTTTATCTTTCTCTTTTTAAAATTTTGGGTTTAGAGTGCTGATTAAAAAGCGCCCCCCAGGTGGACTTTGGGTCTCTGCTCCAGCCCTTCCTCAGTGCAAGAACACTTGGTTCTTTCTAACAGCCGGGCATCCATTCTGTGATGCTCACCTCCCGACAAGATTGCATCTGCCTAGATGGGTGCATGAGCAAATGTGAAGAAAGCGGGTGGTGCCCGGCTATCAAGAGATACAGCATCTGGGGTCTTAAAGATTTGAAGTTAAACAAGCGACCATCCAGCTGAGAAGCAACAAGCCCACATGGAAGAAACACACCAGCCTGTGTGATCATGAGGTGTCAACAGAATCAGGTAACAGGCACTACAAGACCCAAAACAGAAAAACATTGTTGAGAATGAGAGATAACAGGAGCAGAGGGCCCAAACCCAACTGTAGAACATAGAACATCCCCTCACAAAAGGGTCACAATGAAGGGATGGGTCAACTAGCGTGCAGTGTAGTACTGATGAAACGCACACTATTCCACTGGTCCCTTGAGGATTCTGCACCCCCCACTCTCATGGCCCCAGGCCTGCCTTTCAGTTCTGGCTAGACCGGAGCATGTACACCGGTACAGATCGGAGCTCAGGACACATGGAATCCAGGTGAGATAACCCCCTCAGGAACCGAAATGGGAGTTGAGATACCAGGGCTGGTAGGGAGGAGAGAGAGGTGGAAGGAGGGGGAGTCGATTGCAAAGATCAACACTTCATCTCTCCCCCCCAGCCCCCCCCAACCTCCAGTGGTGGTCCTGAACAACAGAAATGTGGGCGGAGGGAGACAGTGGTTGGTGTAAGATAATGCACACAATAATTTATAATTTACTGGGGTCACCAGGGGGCGGGGAGGGAAAAAAAGAGGTGTTGATACCAAGGGCTCAAATAGAAAGTAAATGTTTAGGAAGTTAGGATGGGAACACATGTACAAATATTCTGGATATGGATATAGTATGTTACAACAACTCTAAGAGCCCCCCAGTAAAATTATAGACCTGTACTCTAGAACTTTCTTTGAAAAGAATATTTAGTCTCACCCATAAAATGAAAAGGTTAAACTACGTCATTTGTTTCTTACCATGGCCAGTCAGAAGGATCACCTGAGAATATTGTTAAAAATTCAGATTTTTCAATGAAAATATTGATGATAATTATGGGTGGTACAACATAGTAATGTAATTTATTGCTAAATAGTACACCTGAAAAACCTTGAATTGACAAATGTTTTGTTGTATATATTACAATAGTTTTTAAAAAATAAAATTCAGATTCTTAAGCCCCACTCCAGGCCTGCTGAATCATAATGTTTGGGAAATGGGGCCCAGCAATCTCTTTTTTGTTTTGCTTCATTTTTTGTTTTTTGGGCTTCACTGCACTCTCGTGCTCGTGGGCGCTACCCAGTGCTGCTCCTGAGAGCCGTCGCTGGATTTGAACCAACAACCCCGTGGGCTGTAGTCCCGCACTCAACCACTTAACACCACGGGGGCTCAGCCCCACAGGAATCTCTTTTTAAGAAGCTCCTCTAAGGAATCCTGATTATCAGCTAGACTTGGTACCATTGAAAAATATAACCAAGGTCTCTTCTGATTCAGAAAGTTCACCTTTTAGCATTATGTAATTTGCATAATCTCAACACATAGATTTCAACTATTTCAAGATAGGAAGGACTGCATCTTAAGTACTAGTGCCCTTCTCAGTGCCATCAACGGATTGAGAATTTTGCTATGCCAGCAATACCGGGATGATTCCAACATCCCCTCAACCCACCCCACCCCCCACCCCGTCTTTCTGTGGCACTGTTTGTTTTAAAGCAAGGAGGTGAATATGATTCTCCTGGGAAAAACCTCTGGCTTCTCCAGTTTGGGTAAGACAAAATCTTAATTCTGTAATTACTTCACGCTGTTCCAGCCATGTAATCCCACAACCTGTCCCCAACTTGTTCTTCAGCTACACTGGATGCAGCCGTCTTTCTTTGTCTTTGTCGGGGGCAGCTCCCTTGCTGGTGCTCCGATCACCTGCCTGCTGTTCCCCACAGTTGTGAGGAGGCAGTGGGGAGGATTCCCACCCTTCTAGATTAACCCTTCCCTCAAGCCTGACTCATCTGCTGTCTCTTTCATAGGGGCACAAACCCTGGTCGATGCTTTTTTGCATATATACCATACTTATTCTGTCAGGATGGCCTCTCTGCTTTTCACTGTTGAAGTCCTACCTGTTTACATCCAGAGAGTATCCTATTATGCTAGCATGATTTCCAAGATATAGTTAGTGTTAAGTTAAAGGAGTCAAGTACTTAAAGAATGGAAGTGGAATTCTGTCTTTTGTGTAAAAAGGTACAAGAAGAATTAAGATTATATTTCTATACACACACACATTTTCTTATTTCTGCAAAAGAAACACAAGATAAATTCATAAAAGTGGCTATGTATGAGACTAAAGATGAGAATAGATTGGAGTAAAGAAGAGAGAGAAAACATAATGAAATAGTGAAATAATGAAAAAGTATTATACAATAGAATACAAAAAAAGAAATGGAGGGGCTGAGCCCCGGTGGCGTAGTGGTTGTGCGCGGGACTGCAGCCCATTGGGTTGGAGGTTCAATTCCAGCTCCCCGGAGCAAAGGCTGGGCCTCCTACTCCCACCACCTGAGGGCAATGATGCCTAATATATATATATATATATATATATATATATATATATATACACACACACACACACACATATATGTAGTATTATATTTAAATGGGATCTGTCAGTATGGATTTACAGTTGGTTGAGGAAAAAAATCCTAACTTTGCTTGAATAAAATGGTCTGGAAGCAATGACACCCCTCTAGCAATGAGGACCGCTAGTACAGATCCTGGTTTCTAAATACCATACAAACTGTGAAGAAATAGCTGAGTCCACAAGTTTGGGATAGGCAGAGATGTCTAAAGAAATAGAGAAGCACTATAGATAAGCTTAAAAATACTGTGACTAAAGGACACACACATCTTGGGCCCTACTTGTCTCTTTCCCGGGGTGCTGCCTTATCTCCCCTCCCTCCCTGCCCTTTTTGAAAGGCACTGCCTTTTCTTGCCTTTACTTACAGCTCCCGCTGCTCAGTCCCTGATCAGGCCTGTCACAGTCACCTACGTCCTCAGCCACGACTTCCTTGATCACTGCCCTCTCCCTCACTAGAATGATCCCCGAAGAGGGAGACCTCCTCTCACTCCTGCTTCCCCAGGACCCAGCTCCCAGTCCAGCCCAGCACAGGCACTTCCCAATCACTTAGTGAAAGTATTGCTAAGTGTTCATTGTAAACACCAGCTCAAGAAACCCACCTCCTTTTCAGGAATGACTTTCCCTTCCAAACAGCACTACCTGTTCCTACAATCCATTGCAATGAATTACATTTGCCTGTCCAGCTTTTGAACTATTCAGAATAGTTCCCCCTTTTTTCATAGCACGTCTCCACAGCTAGATTTTAAGCAACTTCGAGCCCAGGGCTTTTCCTTATCAATCATGTAGTCCCCAGAGCAGTCTACAGACAAGTGAACTTCAGTAAACAAGAAGGCTTCAAAAAGTTTGTGGGAGGAAATGAAATGAAATGAAAAGGTCAAGAATTTTCCTCACACACAAAACTGGCCTTTCCTACTGTGCACGCTATTTGATCAAGTTGGGTATACGTCTCAACCTTTTAAATCCATCTTTCTGGGGCTGAGCCCCGGTGGCGTAGTGGTTGTGCGTGGGACTGTGGCCCACTGGCACGGAGGTTCAATTCCAGCAGTGGGGCTGGGCCTCCTCCTCCCACCATTGGAGAGCAGTGATGTCCTCAAAAAAAACACGCAGAAAAAATCCATCTTTTTGCACTCGTTGTTAGAGGTTTGTTCCCAAAGCGCCATCAAGCTGAATGGTGAAGGTGGAGGCGACTGGGAGAAGGTCACCAGTCATAGAATGAGCCGGAATGCCCTTCATCCGTACTGTGTCCTTAACACTTCAAGGTGGTTACCTCTACATCTTTGCTAAGCCTTCATTCCAGACAAAAGAATTTTGGTTGTCTGACTCAATCTGCTCTCAGGCGACAACCGTACATTTCCTTCCTGAGGCTAAACGACTCCCCGCTGACCTCGTGTGCTTCCGTCGTGGGTTAGTCCTTATGTCCAGCAGGCAGAACTGGCCTGAGTCCCTGGTGAAGGTCCAGCAAGTAGACGTCTCACTTTGGTCCACCTGTGCTCTCTGGGGAGGGAGCGGGCTACAGGGTGCGGGGATGATTGGAGCAACAGGGAAGAGCCAGGCATCACTGAACACGAGGTTTACAGGTGGAGTCATTTTGATGTACCTCAGTTTCCTCAAAAACTTACAGAAACAGGGCTGAGCCCCGGTGGCGTAGTGGTTGTGCGCGGGACTGCGGCCCACTGGGATGGAGGTTCGATTCAGGCTCCCAGGAGCAAAGGCTGGGCCTCCTACTCCCACCACCTGAGGGCAGTGATGCCTAAAAAAAAATTAAATTAAATTAAAAAAAAAAAAAAAACTTACAGAAACGGTTTACATTCACCTTTTACTATTTACCCTACATTTAATGAGACAAATGTAGATCCAAATTACTGCCTTCTGAGCCTCCTAATCTCTAGATTCTGTCTGGTTACACCTTTCTCTATGGTTACACGTCAGTTTGATCCAAGTGTAAATTGAGTGTTAACCCAAGTACATTGTTTCCACTCATGAAACTATTACTGCAGTCATAAACGTAAAAAGTTTATAGAGCATAAACATTGAAGGGAAAGTCAAACATTGCAGCAGAGATTGTCATACTGGCTCAAGTGACCCTAACCCTACCTGGAACCCAGTGTCTCACAGGTCACATAATGTAGACCACTGTACATGCTATATAAATAGTATCACTTGGTTTCATTTGTAAGTTAACGGTATGTGATTAGGTTGTAAGTAGAACAAGTTTGGTTTTTTTTAGGCAGATGTACAGTTCCGTGCACAGGTCTATTGGACATGTTAGGTCTAGTGCAGTGTTAAGTCCAGAAGGAATGTCCATAGACCTAGTGTTACAGTGTTGGGGTCAGGGGGATCTACAGGACCTCCCTGCTTCCATTACATCTTAACTGATAGCTTAGATACCCCCTCCGAGCAGGCTCCCGAAAGCCAGCTGTCCCGGCCCACTTCCTCAGACTGTGCCGGCCACCCGACCCCGAAGTCCTCCAGGAGGACCGCGCACGCTGACCGCCCGCCTGCCCGCCGTGCTCATCCCGGTCCCGTTCTGAAGAGGATGGAGACAACCCCAGGGCCTGTCAGTGGCAGAACGGATCAGCACACTGCGCCCATACATGGAGCCCCACACACCGCTGAGGAGTAGCGACGAAACAGAAGCAGCACATGGCGTGGATGGATGTCAAGGACCTTAGGCTGAGTGAAGTTTAGTCAAGCATAAAAGAGGAAATAAGCATTTCATACTGAAAACAGTTTTTGGTTTTTAAGTTAAAGGGTTACATGAGCAGGCTTTGATGGGGTGCTAAGAGTGGGAAGGGAAGGGAAGACCGTGGGGTGAAGGGCAGAGAGGCACTGTCTTGGTGAAATGGAAGCTCATAGCCTAGGAGAGAGATGGAGAAAAGGGAAAGCTAATGGGAAGGCTGCTCGATTGCGCTGGAATGCAAAGGTACAGAATGATGGGCAAAATGATGGCCCAACAGTAAACGCCCACCTGTCTCACAGCTAAAAGTTTGTTTGTTTGTTTGTTTAAAGGGGACTGAAAAATACTATGCCAGGTGGATACTAGCTACTAGCAATGATTTATTTATAATCAAGTTTATCAGGTTTGACCAGAATTACTCGGTTTCTGTAGCTTGCTCCTCACCCCTCCCAGGAAGACTACATGGCATCAAGACCACCCACTGAATGGAAGCAGAGCGGGCCCTGCCCTTGGCGTGGTCGTTAAGCAACCAGATCATCTTGAACGTGCAGACGAGCTCCAGGGTCTCACCTTTCAGCAATTGCGGTGATGCCTGCCGGGACTAAGGCTTTCTCAAGCAAGGTGCACGGAATAGCCCTCAAGAAGCCTGGTTAGCACAGCGACACTACGGATTTGGGGGTGACTCTTTGTTTGGCACTGATTGGACTCTGATACTCATCCTCGTCCTTTGAATATTCTCTGACCATTCTGACCGTCTGCTGGCCCCTCGGGTTTTTAATTCTCTTTCCCATATTGATTCATTGAAAAATAATACACTGAATTGCCTTTGGCGATCTGTGAATCTCTTGAACAGATTTTCCTAGTTTTCCTCAGGAAAACACCGGATCTCTTCCTACACCCACCAAACTGCCTTTCGCTCCTTTGGCTCTCACCTCAGTCATGTGGAATTCATATAAAGAGACATACAGTAACCCTGCACTTAGGTTGTCTGTATTCAGTCCAGAGATCTATTGCATTGGGCAGATCTGTGCACAAGGTCTATCTAAGATGTTAAGGGGCATGGATGTCACTTTAAGGGCCAAGATGTGCCTGGCCCAAGGCATCTATTCTCCTCCACCTCATGTGCATCTGAAGGTTGTACCATGATTAAAGAATTCTGAAGAAGAATTGCTGTATTTAAATTGCGATTGGCGAAGAATATGGAATGCTCCAGGCAATGCCAGCAGAACAAGTAGGTCATGGAAGAAGTACAGCCAGCTCGCTCCTTTGAGGTGAGGAGGGTGGGTGAGGCTTCCCTCAGGTTCTTGGGGCTGCTATCAGAAGAAAAGAGTCCCCAGAAAAGAACTTCAGGCCTGTAAAGCAGAGGAGCAGTGAAAGAGGCAGATCCTCAGCGAGATGGACGGACACAGTAACTGTGACCGTGGGCTTTGGGGGGATGATGCTGGCCAGGGCAGTGTGCTGCACCCTGCACGTCCCCACCCCCTCCCCCAAGTGGAAATCCAAGTCCTCCAACTATAAAGTAGGGGAAAGGCTGCCGGACGGAACTCCTCCTCCTCCTCTAGTGGTTTTCCGACAGCTTCTTGAAGGGCGGGCCTGGCTTGGGAGAGTCGTGACATGGGGAGGCCGGTAGCCAGTTACAGCTTGGTGTGATTTGGTGGGTAGGTTTTTAAAGAATGGAGCATGCGCTACAAGAAGCAAAAAAAAAAAAAAACAGGAACAATAGAAAGAAATTGCACACTCGACTTCAAGTAATTAAGAAAATTGTGACACACAAATGACTTCTAGCTGCAACTCATCCTAGTGTGGTTGTGATTGTCTTTAGTTTTGTAATCCTTAGTTACTACCAGACAGTTTATGTTCATCTTTAAAAACCCATGGGCAGGGTTTTAAAAAAATTGAATTGTAGGTTTCGTTTTTCGTTGGACAGTTTCTCCTTTTACCTATGTTATTTACACCTCTGGCGTAAGCGTTACCGTATGACTGCACACACCACCATTCGCTATGCAGTACTGATGAGGAAAGTGGCCAGAGTCCGGGGAGTTGAGACCTGTTCAGGGATAAAGCTTACAGGAGATCCCTGGTCATACGTCAGTCACGAGCCCTGGTAACACAGTGGTCCAGTGCCCTGCTCGCAACCAAAAGTCCAGCACTTCGAACCCACCAGTGGCTCCCTAGGAGGAAAGAAAGGCCCAGCCCTGCGTCAAGATTTCAGCATCGGAAACCCAGGGGGCAGGCAGTCCTCTATCCTGTTGTCCTCTGTCCAAATATCTTCAAACTGTGGCCCGTCGAGGACATTTATCCGGCTGTCAGGTGTTTTTGCCGCCGCTGCCTGTCCTGCCTAGCAGCCCACTCATTCTGGGGGTCTGCAGTGAATTTGATCATAGTTTTTTGGGTTTTTTTTTTTTTTTAACTATATTCCGGCCCTGTAGCGGTCTGAGGGACAGTGAACTGTTTAAAAAGTTTGAGGACCCTGGGAGGGTGGAGGGATGGTGGAGTAGAAAGGGGGAACCAATTTCAGGGATCTACATGTCACATCCTCTCAGGGGCACGGCCAACAGGGAAGTGAATGAAGGGACACATTGGACAGTGTACGATATGAAATAATTTGTAAATTATTAAAGGTTCATGGGGGGGGGGGAAATAGAGGTGGAGCTGGGGGCCTGAGTGGAGAGAGGATGTTCTGAGAGTGATGATGGCAACATGTGTGCAAAATGAGGTCTGCAT
>PVJH01033338.1:0-21660 GCA_004026705.1 Nesogale talazaci
GAAAATCTCTTGAAAAATAATCTCATCATGATGTTGAAGGTATTGACTATAGGGTGTTCAGACTGCTGTCTCTCTCTTTTTATCCTACAATTGTCCCCTGTCTAGATCCCTGTTCTAGAAAAGGGAGAGAGGATTAGAAAGAAGACTGGTAAGCAGAATGTGGGGGCCTTGGCTTCTTTTCAGTGATCTTAGTAAATAAGTGTATGGGCCATGAAAAAAATGTCCTGCCTGAGCAGAGGCTGTGGGAAGACAGTGTCCACCAGTGGAAGCATTCTGGAGTGGAGGGAGGAGCTAACTAGAGACAGCAGGTGATGCACATGTCATGAAGACAGAAATGTTGCCTCCACCTATGGAGCTGTAATGAAAGACAGCTGCCTAACACAAGTGATAGAAAGTCTGGAAAAGGGGGATTAAAACAACAAAGCGCAAACTGGTTACTCCCTAGATGTTAGGCTTCCTCCCAGACACTAGAAAACTGACATTGAATCAATCACTACTTGTAAAGGAAGAGAATTTTAATTTTTATTTCATAGAATTTTTATATCTTTAAATTAAGTTTTATAGTATTGAAAATTTGAGTTGATTTTAACTCATAGAGAAGACGTTAAATCTTCATGTGAGCAGACAACCTTGTCTTTCTTCTGAGGAATGGCGGGGGGGGGGGGGTGGTTCAACCCCCTGGAGGTTAGCAGTTCACTGCAAGTGAAGTGAAAGAACCTCACTCCCTGAGGTCGTGCCTCCTTGCAGCATCAAGTGTCTTTTGCTGATCGTGTATTTGCAAAGACCGGAATTGGAGTGAACAAGCAAGCTCAGTAGATAGTAGGTGCCGAGAGCCAACACACACTTGTTTGCTGAGGAACAATATTCAAGGCCAGAAACAGAAGCTTGCTCATCTGTGCAGTCACTACAATGTGTCTGTTTTGTCTCTGAGCTCTGTGGGGGAGTGAATGAGGTCATGAATGTAAACTGATTAAGCCTGCTCTAATAAATAGACTGTCATAAATATTTGACACCCATAGACATCTTCTCCAAAATGTAAGATTAAAAAAAAAACCACTGCCTTGAGATATACTAAAATCAAACATTGTCATGGGGTTGATTTCAACTTACAGCCGTCCTGCATAGGGTTTCTCAGTTGGTCAATTTGCTTTCCTTTCATTTTCTTAAAAACAATAGCAAAAAAGATTGAAGCAAAACCTTTTAAGGAGCAGTTACAGATATTACTGTGTATCAGGGTGGGGGACAGTGCAACTGAAAAGCACCAATGAAGGATCTTTCCAATTTTTGATCCCTCTCCACCGGGGACCCAGATGTGCAGTCATTTGGTATCCAGACTGGTCATTTCCTGTTGGTTTTGCCAATTTGCTCTTGGTGTCCAAAAACAAGATGTAAACCTTCAACTGGATGTGTCAAAGTGGACTGATATCGTCTTGAAGGTGACTTGGATTTTGATGGAACAGCCCATCATTTTTACATGGCGCATCCCTGAAAAGCAAAGTTGCCACTAGGTTATGCTACTTGTTAGCAGTAGTCTTTCTTTAAAGCTGCAAATCAGAATCACTTATGGTGGCTATGGTAGGCTGAAAAAGAGTCTTCCCCATGTGCCCTCCTGGACTCCGTCATGTTGAGTCCAATTCATAACAGTCTTTTGGACTAGGTAGAATTGGCCCTGTGGATTTCTGAGACAGTAATTCTTTTTGTTAGTTTGTTTTAAAATTTTGTTTTAAATAGTTCTACTGGCATATACCTCACTCATTGTACAATTTAATTGTTTAACCCTCTTAAGAAGAGTTGTATGACCTTCAACACAATCAATTTTAGCACATTTTCTTCTCTTACTTATTGTTTTTAGAGATGAAATCCAGGACAGGCAGATCTATAGAGACAGTAGCTGGACTAATAACAGCCTAAGGGCATGGCAGCAGAGGATGGTGAAAAATGAGAAGCTAACAACAAAGAATAGGAGAAGAAAATGGGAAATCTTTATTGGAGCATACAGTATCATCTTCCTCTTGTGGAACAGCAGATGGATTTGAACTGTCAACTTCATGTTAATGCCTCAACACCTAGTGTATTGTGCCACCAGGGCTCTTCCCACTGACATATGTTGTTGATGTTTTCAGGTGTCAAACAGATTCTGTACAATTCTCACAATTGTTGCTGTTTCAGACTAGTGCTGCAGCCACTACAAATTCATCTTGTGCAGGGTCTTCTTTTTATCGGATCTTCCATTTTACCAAACATGATGCCCTTTTCCAGAACCAGGTCCCTCTTGATAACATCTTCAAGGTAGATGAGACAAAAATCTTACATTCCTTTCTTTTAAGGAGTTGCCTGGTTGTACTTTCAAGAGAGATTTGCTTGCTCTTCTGGATGTCAATGGTTCTTTCACTATACTTTTTTGTAAGCACCATAATTCAAGTACATCCATTCTTCTTCTATCTTCCTTTTTCATTATTGGAATTTTCACATGCTCATGAGGCATTTGAAAATATTATGGCTTGGTCAGGCGCAGCTCACTCAAGGGGACATCTGTTTTTTTTTTAACCACTTGTGTTAAAGAGACTTGTTGGTGGTATTATTTTTTTTGGGGGGGGGCAGCCAATTTGCCTAGTACCATATGCCATTTCATTTATTGACTCGTGACTTCCATGCAGCAGGTATTGTAGATCCATTCAAAATGATATGCTTGACAGCTTCAGTCCCTCCCCCTGTTTTTTATGATATTCTTTAGGTCCAGTTGTGAGAACTTTTGTTTTCTTATATGGAACTGTAATTTATACTAAGAACTGTAGTCTTTTATCTTCATCTATAAGTGCTTCAAGGTTTCTTTCATTAAACAAGATTGTATAACTTGGATATTGCAGATTTTTATGTGTCTTTCTCAAGTTCTGCTGCCACATTCTTCTTCACATAGTCCAGCTTTTTAGATTATTTGTGCGACTTAGAGGTTGAACACTTATGGTAAAAGTGTACAACTCTGCTGCCCACCCACCCTTTCTGATTTTAAATGATGTAATATCCCTTTGTTCTGCTTCAACAACTGCCTCTTGGTTTATATATATGTTCTGCATAAGCACAATAAGTGTTCAGAAATGTCCATTCTTTGTAATGTTTTTCATAGTTTGTTGTGGTATATACAATCAAATGTCTTTGCATAATCAAAGTTAACATCTTTTTAGTATTCCCTGATTTAGACCAAGACCCACGTGACCTCAGCAATGATATTTCTGGTTCCATGTCTTCTGAATCTGAATAGAATTTTGGTTGTAAACAATTACAGTCTTGGAAACCCACAGGGGATTGTTATGAGTTAGTGTTGACTGATTGACAGTGTGTTTGGTTTGATTTGTCTGGAATAGGCACTGATGGAGTCAATTTTAAATTATCCTCATTAAAAATTTACTAGCAAGTGATATTAAGGATATTGTGCAATAATTTTCACATTCTTGTTAGTCACCTTCTTTGGCACAGATACAAATATGTCTTCCAATCAGTTGGCCAGGTACATGTCTTCTAAATTTCTTGGAGTAGATGAGTGAGTGCTTTCAGTATAGCTTCAATTTGTTGAAAATTTTTCATTTCATCAGTTCCTAAAGCCTTGTATTTTTCCAATGTCATCAATATAGGTTGGGTGTCTTCCTTCAAAGTTATCAGTTCTTGGTCATTTGCTACTTCTTAAAATGATTGAGTGATGATCATTTTGGGGGTGGGGTACAGTGACAGGATCTTCCTTTCATTTTCTTTTTGATGATTTTTCCATTCTTCAATATTTTGAGCATGAAATTCTTTAATAGTTCAACTTGAGACTTACTTTTTCCCTCAGTTTTTTCAGTTGGAGAAATTTTGAGCACATTATTTGCTTTTTTCTAACTCCAGCTCACGGAAGTTTTCATTTTAATGCTTATCTATCTATTTTTTTTTAAGTTGCCCACTTGAATGTTCTGGTCTTTTACTTCACAATTTCTTCAATTCTTGTT
This sequence comes from Nesogale talazaci, assembly GCA_004026705.1. Classification (NCBI taxonomy): domain Eukaryota; kingdom Metazoa; phylum Chordata; class Mammalia; order Afrosoricida; family Tenrecidae; genus Nesogale; species Nesogale talazaci. The sequence continues at coordinate 3,981 of PVJH01033338.1, forward strand.
ACCTGCTCTGGTTCAGCAACAAGTTTCAAATTTTTTTCTGACATCTATCCAAGCTAGTCCTTTTTTATCATTTTATTGTGGACTTGTATGGCTCTTATTGCAGTCCATCCATTCATGTATCTATCCTTCTATCCATCCATTGTGTCAAGTGCATTTGTACATCTGTTGCCGTCATCATTTTCAAAACATTTTCTTCCTACTTGAACCCTTGATATCAGCTCCCCATTTTTCCCTCCCACTCCCACTCTTCTTCCTTCATGATACCTTGATAATTTATAAATTATTATTATTTTTTTTCATGTCTTACATGTCTTACATGTCTGTCTCTCTTCAATCACTTTTCTATTGTCTGACCCCGTGGGATTGAGTTATATATAAATCATTGTGTTTGGGTCCTCATTTCTAACTCACTACCCCCTTCCCCTCCTGGTATCAGATTCCCTGTGTTTCTAGATCTTATTTTTACCAGTGAACATGCTCTCGTCTAGCTGGATTTATAAGGTAGAATTGGGGTCATGATAGTGGGAGGGGGGAGAGAGAAGCATTAAAGAACTAGAGGAAAGTTGGATGTTTCATTGGTGTTATAGTGCACCCTGATTGACTTGCTTCTTCCTTCTGACCCTTCTGTAAGGGGATGACCAATTGTCTACAGATGGGCTTTGGGTCTCCACTCTGCACTTCTCTTCATTCACATTGATATGATTTTTTGTTCTGATACCTGATCCCATCGGCAACTCATGATCCCGCGGGCTGGTGTGCTTATTCCATTGGATTTCGTTGCTTGCTCCTCAGTTAGACGGCTGCTTGTTTATCTTCAAGCTTCTAAGACCTCAGAAGCTATTGAAAGCCAGACACCATCATATCTCTGCCACATTTGCTTGCTTATGTACCCATTTTGTCTTCAGCAATCATGTTGGGAAACTGAGCATCACAGAATGCCAGATTATTAGAACCAAGTGTTCTTGTATTGAGGGACTACTTCAGTAGAGGCCCAATGTCCATCTGCTACTTTAATACTTAACATGTAAATATATGTATGTAGATCTATTTCCCTACTGTTACATATAGAAACATATTTGAATATGTACATGCCAGTATTTAAACCTTTATAAATGCCCTTTGCCTCCTTGTTCTTTCCTCTATTTCCTCTTACCTTCTCTATGTTCCACTATCACATTTGGCCTTCATTAATTTCTGAGTATTTCTTCTTGATTGCATTGCCCTTGATCTAGCCCTACCAGGCATCCTAAGCCCTTCTCAACATTGATTTTAGATCACTTGTTGTTCCTGTTTCCCTGGGCTTAATGTCCACTTCCTTTCCTTTGCCTCACTCTTTCCTGTGTGCTCCCCCCCAAACCGTTGATCCCATTGTTTTCTCCTCCAGATAGTTTACCCCGTCCCTCTCTTATCTAGACAGACATGCAGAGATAATAATAAGCACAAAAACAAGACAGAGCAAAGCAAATCAACAAAGACAAAAACCAATGACAAAATAAATAAAGTCCTATAAATAGTTCTAGATCTATTTGTTGACCTTTATGGAGTGTTTTCAGTTGAGTCCAATGGGGTGACACACCCTGGCCCCAAAGTCTATTTTTGGTATTTCCCAGGGACTTCATTGCTTTGCTCCCCTTGCTGCTCTGTTGCACACCATTAACGTTTTTTCCAGTTGTGGTAGGATCAGATCAGGCAAAATCCCCTCACGGTTCTTCCAGTGTTGTCCCTCAAAGCACTATGAGTCACTGAGGGATAGCATATGTCATGGTGGGGCTGGCCCTATGGTCTGGTCCTCTGTGCATTGGTTGCTCTGATCAGGAATATCATCCTCAGGGTGTGGCAGGCCAGTGTGTGCTCCTGTGTGCTCTGATCAGACATGTTCCTCTCCCTGAACTGTAGCTTCAGTGCTGTCCTTTCAAGTGAATTCTTCAGGAGGGTGGTGGTGGTGGTGTCCACGCAATTGGGATTGGGGCTGGCCCCTCGGACTTCCCTATTGGTTCTCCCACTTTGGTCTTTACTTTCGTTCCCTTTTAGCAACCTTTTGTTTTCTTCATGTATTACATGCTTGATGTCCTCTCACAACTCATCTGGTTAACAGCCATTGGTGTTCAATGTGTCAACTCTGGTCTTGAGATGTGCTAGAAATGTTTTCGAGATTCTAGTGAGATAGGCTTAATGTCCTATTTGGTTTTCCTGAACTCATTTTAGTTTTATTCAGCTTCAATCAGAACTTGCAAATGAACATTTAATAGTCTATCCACACTAGGGCCCTGGTCCTGTTTTGGTTGAATTTTGATGAAACTGAATTTCTTCACAGTATTTTCCCACAGATGTAGCCAATTAAGTTCAAATGTATAACTGTTATTTATTTTGTTGAAAAAGGGTATTTTGAATGAAGAAGCTGTTGGTCTTACAAAATTTTATTTTGTGATCTCCAGCCTTATTTCCATCACCAAGATAATATTTTCCACTATTAGTTCTTCTTTGTTTCCAACTTTCACTAGTAATTCCATTCATCAGTAATTATCAATGCAGCTTTGTTGCAATTTGATCAATTTCAGACTGAAGAAGTTGGTAGAATTCTTGAATTTCTTCATCATTAGCTTTAATGTTTGATGCATATATTTTCTGTATTTACTGGACTTCTTTGTAGATGTGTGGATATTATCCCATCACAAACAGTATTGCACTACACTTTGAGATAGATCTAGAAATTTTTTTTATTCATTTCTTTCTTTCTTTTTCCCCTAACCCTAACCGTAGAAAATTTTTTAAAAAATGAATGTGACATCATTCTTTCCAATTTGTCATCTATGGCATATTAAACTATATGTTTATCTAAACCAAAATTGCCATTACCAGTCCATTTCAGCTCATCAATACCTAGGAAATTAGGCTTCATGTGTTACACTCTATTTTTGAAGAACACTAATGTTTCTGGATTCATAATTTATAAATTCCCAACTCCAATTTTTATTGTGGCAATCCAAGGGACTGATGAGAATGTAATGCATCTAAAAATTCATGCTCATAATCACGGGTCTGGGAAACTGACTCTAGTGAAGGAAGACCTTCATGGATATGAGATAGAAGAAAGTCTTAATATATATATAATGCCTAAAGGTTATCTGTAGATAAAAAAAATCAGGTTCTAAAGTTAACCCATCATAAATGTAGCAACCCCTGAGGAGGTCTTGGGGTGGTGGTGGTGGTTCAAGTTGAACTAGCAATAGGTCAAGATGACTATTTACTTCATTACTTGTCTATTATGTTATTTATTTATCATATTATCTGTTGACAATGTATATGTTTATATGCCTTATGAAAGACCTGAAAGCACCATTATTTATGCCTATTGGAAAATACAGCCTATCTCTCAGTCCTGAACATGGTATGAGGAGACCCTGTGCCTCACTGATTGTCTTTAATATTTTACAAAATCATGAGGTCACTCTTGAGGATCCACTTGAGTGTTGGGGACCCTGTCACCCCAACAATTAATGAAAGCATGCAGCTATTTCTTTTCATTTTGAATTGTTCCTTGCAAGCACACCGATGTCCCCAAAGTCTTGCCCATCTCCAATAGTAAGGTCTACTCTACTTGGAGAAGTAGTAGTCCTTTCTGAATACCTTCTTCCCTAGTCCTTTTTGAATGCCTCCCCACTTCAGTAACTCAGATTCTAGCACCATATTGGACAATGTTCTGCTACTATACAGAATTCGTTAGTGGCTAATATTTGAAATCCAGGTGTCATACCTTCTAAAATTTCAGCAACATGCAACATACCACAAAACAGTCTGCCAGAGGAGTGATGGGCATTGAGATGTAGTTTATATAAAATAAATTGCCTATATTTATAAGCTATGATACATATATAAACACATATAATTACAACAATCCATTCAATCAAGATAATGAACATATCCATCATCCCCCAAATTTTCTTGTGCTTTCCAATTCATATTACCCTCATCCTCAACCCCAGGCTCTCTTTTTCAGAAACTCCTCTGTGTTCCTTGATGGATTGCTCTGATGAGTAAATACAAGGTTCCCTCAGCATTATCATTGTTGGGTAAATTCAGAAGGAGAAAACAATTATATTGCCTCAAAGTGTAAATATATTTTCCATATAATGACTTGAAGTGGGGAAGTGGAAGGAAGGTCTAAAGAAGAGAAGTCCATTAAAAGGACAGTAGACTGGGATTTAAGGAGAGAAATCCTTGTGGCAAGAAATTGCTAACAAATTATTAAAACTAACATCTAGCTATAAATATGAGTATTTGGAGCTAAAGTCTCCATAGTATTACTAACAGTCTGGTTATAATTTTGGTGTTTGGAGGAAAATTTATTCATTTACCAGATACTTGCTGAGAATTTACCTTGTCCCAGGTACCATTCTGGGTACTTGGGATACATTGATGAAATATATTTATTCTTTGGAGTTTATATGTATATGAATGAGGAAACAATCAATATTCAAGAAAATGAGTAAGTAAGTAAATTTTATAGTAATTTTAGAAAATTACATGTGCTATAGGGAAAAATCATAAGTGTAGGATCTGGGTGGGTGAGGACAATTTTAAATAGTTTTCTCAGAGTAAACAAAGGCTGGAAGAAAATTGGAGAGGTAGCCCTCTGGAGTGATTTCTGCAGTGGCAGTGGTCAATGCAAAGGCAGAGTTACCTTTTGTGTTAATGAGCAGCAAAGTATGAGCTAGATTACTGCTTCACAGATCATAGAATACAAAATGGAATTGTGTATTCATTCTAGGAGTCCTTTGATATTTGGACCTAGGGAGAACAACAAGAAAGCCAAGAAGATGTTTGTTGAAGGGCTGATATAGAATAACCATTAGCAATGAGGTAAGTGAAAAATGGTTTAAATATGTAACAAAGTAGATGTCAAATTTACTCAGATTTTTTGCTGGTGTTACATTAATAGTTAGTCTTGCACTTTCTTAGCTCCAAGTGTCAATCTGAAACCTTTAAATTTTCTATGTATCACTTACTTGTAGGAAATAAGCCACTTCATCCAAGGTGCTGTTAACCAATACCCTTACCTCTAATCCTGACCCCCACCCCATTGCAAACAAACAAACAAACAAACAAACAAACAACTCCTTCAACCATGGGTAGAGGCGATGAATTAAATTGTAACATAACTGGCTTTGGAGTGGAAGCATGCATAATTCATACTGAGTAGCGCTCATCTGGACACTGAAAGATTGACATTTTTTTTTAGGAACACTGATATGCAACTGCCATGAAGGACTTCCTGCAAAGAGCAGAGTAGAGGAGAACAAGTGCTTTGATGACGTTTGTGGAAACATTGAATCCAGGCATGCCTGAAGGACCACGACAGCTTTTTTATTTCTTAATATGTGAGCTAGTACATTTCTTTTGCTTAAATTTCTTTCAGTTTGGTTTTTCTCATGTGCAACTCAAAAAAATAGTGGGGGTTCTTAGGAAGTGTCATAAGTCTGTTAGTATAGTTTTGGATTGTCCTTTTCTCCTTGTCCCTTTGTGCCTCATGGTTGTGCACAAGCCAGGAGGTGCTACTGGTCACTGTGAGCGAAGGTTGAATTCTTCAGGCTGGGGAATCTTTGACCCTTTGGGGTGGGGGTTGATCCTATAGCAGTGAGATTCGCTGCTCAATACTCTAGAAGTCTGCTGGATGTAATGAGAACCAAGATTCCCATCTCTGTTTGATATTTAGAGGTCCCAAAGCAAAGCTCCAGGAACTTTAAGGTGTTCCTATGAAAAGTGGGGACACCTTTGTAGTAGACATTTCATCCTTATTCAGAGCAACTGATCCAGGCTCGATAGTTGAGACTCCTCTGTCCTATACTTTCAGTCTCCACTAATGGGTATGTTTCCTTCTTCTATAGGAGGTCTTCCTTCATGTGTGCTCACCTCACAATTATTTGACTTTCATAGGGTGTTCTCAAATTCATCTGGCAAATATGTAATTATTGACAGTATTCTACTTCTGGTTATTTTACTTTGTATACCAAATAATCTTTCGGTCCTTTTATAAGCCAAGTGATGTAATGAGTTAGGGGAGAAGGGCGTGGTAAAGCATATTAGGTGTGATCACTCCTCCGTGTTCTGCCATTTTTCAAATTGCAAGCCTGGTTTCGTGGAATCAGCCAGTTACAGGAGTTAAATATCCTAAACATTATATGATCACTGAGATTGAATTGCATTGGAAGAGTTAGCCTGACATATAATCTGGAATTTGGTTTGCAAGTCAAATTTCCTTGCATAACAATCTTTGTTTAACCCTCACAACTTGCATCAGAAAAAAATTGGAAAAGCTATAATCACATTAAAAATACGATGTAATTATTAACACAAAAAACTTTCATTTTGATCTATAAAGGTCTCTGCATGTCACAGGCGGTTTATACATCATTACTAATCCAAAGGTTGACTGTTTGAACCCCCACAGTGATGCCTCGTATGGAAAGCCTGATGATCTGCTTCCACAAGGATTACAGCCAACTGTGACCAGCCATCTGAGGTGCAATCGCTGCTCTCTTCCTGTCCAGAGCAAAGAAGAGTGACAAGCATCCAAAGACACATGGGTACCCTTTGTCTAAAGGACCAACAGGCCACACAGACATGTCTCCACAACCCTGAGTCCAGAAGGACTAGATGGAACACAACTGTCACTGCCAATGGCGCTGACAAGATCCCACTAGAATTTCCTGGACAGAGTGGGGGAAAGAGGTGGAGCAAAACTCAAAGTCCATAAAGCAAACATGACCTCTTGGTCAGAAAGACAGGTGTGATCATTGAGACTATAGCCCTTACTCATCCTTCAGGCCAGGAACTGCACTCAGCCCGGGGGTGGGGGGTGAGGGGTGGGACAAAACACAAATACAAAAGGGACATGAGATCAAAAGGGCAACATTTTCCCAATGCCAAAGTTCAAAGGGGTAGGACAGAAGAAGGAAAAGAAAGAGGAAACAGGGACAAACTGGAATGAGTGATCGTGTATTGAGGGGATTGCAATGCATGAGTTGAAACAGAATATGAGCATAGTTGCTGAATATTAAATTGATGATCTACCCTGTCCACCTTCATTAAACTTATAATAAGTGTGTGTGTGAGGAAATTACAGTCAAGAAAACCCTGTGGAGAAGTTCTACTACAGAACATGGGCTCTCGGTAAGTCAGAAGTGAATTGATTGCAAGGTATTTGAACTTAGATTAGGGGTCAGACACTACAAAGGATACTCTCATATTACTCCTATACCAACTGATTTGCTCTGGGGTATTGAGAATCAAGTTGGACAATGCACTTTCTACATTTGCAAGTCAAACATGAACATGAATTTGCAGTAAAATTATTGCTGTGTTTGACGCTTACAGAAAGTTTATATTCAGTAAACTTGGCTTAAGCTCAGGATAATGAATCTGATTTAGGAAGAGGGAAGAGAGGTCTGGGGTGCGGTCAGTGAACTAAATACCATAGTGCACATGTGGAAGGGTTGGCTTTGGTGAGTGTGATAGATAACTGCAGAACTTCCTGATCCTCTTTGATGGAAAAGTAGCCATTGCACCATTCGACTAAAGGCAAACACATAATTCAGAAGCCAAAAGAATCCCAGTGTTTAGAAAAAATATGAAACATTTATGCACATTTTCCCTATAAACATGGAAGATTGTGCTTTCACATGGCCAGATAAGGTGAAATGCAGAAAGAATTAGCAAAAATCCAAATACCTGAAAATACTCAACAGATTGGGAATATTCCAGGGTGGGGGTTGGGTAATCACATTTTGGTTGCAGGGTCTGTAAATGCTTTCTCTTATTTTTGATAGCTTTCCTTTCCTGCTCACTTTCTTTCTGAAGTCCATGCTGTGGCTCTCAGCAGCGGACCTTGGGCTATGCAGGAAAAGTCTGTGTGACGGTCTTCCAGGTTCCCCGAACAGTCCTGGCTCTCACATACCAGGGTGTGATTTGTTTGACCCACTTTGTGGTTGACTCAGCAATAGTGGATTTCAGCACTCTGGAGGAAATCTTTGTTTCTCTCTTCTTGCTTTCCTCTCCTCTTGTACACTCTAAAACACATTGACAAGTCCAAAGAATGCTAAAGAACAAAGGAGAATTTCAAATGAATACACACACACACATACACACACCAAAACAAACACACAAGATTTGTTTTGTAAGTTGCTGGTTTTTGGTAACACAATGTGCAAAGTACGTATGTTTTTTGATTAACGGAAGTGCACTATTTGACACAAGGTATGGAAAAAGATCTAATGATTTTGTTATTCATCCGAACGTGCCAAGAGAATGGGCTCTTGACTTGGATGCCTCCAGTGGTGTTAGTGGAATACACTCTGCTCTCATGAGACCCATAAGGCAATTGTGTGTTGAAGTCATGGTGGCATACATAAATAGAATCATTCAAGGCCTGGAGGTCCAATTACTAACGTTAAAAGCTTAGTGACCTAGTAGGTAATATGCCAGTCTTTGATACAATTTGCCAGCTTTTAATCCCCATTTTAAATTCATTCTTGGAGTAAGTAAAGCTAAATTGCCCGCTCGTTCCCTTTGAGTCAGTTCTGACTTACTGCGTCCCTATAGGGTGGCCAAGAAAGGCTCCTTAGGGTTCCCGCTTCTTTAGGAAGCAGACTGCCTCGTCTTCCTCCAAGGACGAAATAGTGGGTGCGTCTGAATTGCCACCCTTTGGATTAGCAGCCAAGTGCTTAACCCACTGTACCACCAGGTCACCATTGTATTTATTATCAAATAATATCGGGTATGTTAAAAGGGAACAGACCCCAGGGCTGAGCCCCGGTGGCGTAGTGGTTGAGTGCGGGACTGCAGTCCACGGGCTTGGTGGTTCAAATCCAGCAGCAGCTCTACAAGAGCAAGGCTGGGTAGCTCCCACGGCCACCAGAGGGCAGTGATGCCCTCCCCCCAGAAAAAAAACTCATAAAAGGGAACAGACCCCAAAAGAATAGGAATAGCACAGAAGTCAAATTCAAGTTAATAACCCTTTCCATAACCCTTCGATGGTGATAAAGAAGAGGAGGCACTGCATAACACCAGTGAGCCTGTGCTTTCTTGTTTGTGAATTTTTCCTTGTACTTCTGAGCAGACACAGAATTTAGGGATTTTGGCTCGCTGCGACTTTCTTAATTTTCACAACTTTTTAAAAAAAATCACCTTTTCCTTAGTTTTCTTCCTCTTGTCACTAGGAATCTATAAACAAAAGGTTTTTCTCTTTGACTCAAATGTTCCTCTTTTGATGTGTGCCAAATAAAAATGTTTCTCCCTTCAAATTCCTCTGTGGAGGACAGATGACCTCTCAATAGGACCTAATTCCGGATTTTTTTTTAATCCTTGGGCACCCTCTGTTCATGTTTTCACAGCCAGATGCACCCCAAATTTTTTAGAAGGTACATTGTGGAACGACTGTGAAATGCGATGACAGCCCACATTCTGCCGCTCCTCTAAATGTCCTTGTCAGGTGATTGATAGAGAGATGATCAATGATAGACAGCTGCTCTTGACTCATGGACCTTATGTACAACGGAATGTAAGTCTGGCCCTGCATCATCCTCACGGTCACTGGCATGTCTCAGTCCATCGTGGAATCTCTTAGTCCATGACTAGAAGAAACAGAACACAGGTGGCCAGAGAGGAAACAGATGGGCATTTTGTTGACAACCAGACCCAGCATGTCCAAATCCACTCTACTTAGGACCAGTGCAAGCACCCGACCCAGTAGCTGACAGTGAGAAAAATGAAACCCTCTCTTGCTCCCCATACATTTCGGGTGACCACAGGAGTTATCAACCCCCTTCCTTACCCTACCAGAAGATGGTTAATACCCTCTTGCACAACCCTTTCCTGAGGTTAGAGCCTTTTCCTTATGGATAGACTCCTGGGGCACCACCCAATGCCTACATGCCTATGAATTTGTGCATTATCAGACAAGTGGTCTTTCACTCTATATGAGCAAGAATTCCTTCTAGAATCACTCTCTTTATTCCCAGCTTCCCTCTGGATCCTAAAGAGGTCTTTTCTGTGAATTGTGTTTTCTTTATATTGAACTGTATTCCATGCTGAAGGTTATAGTCTTTGACCTTCAGTCAAGATACATATGACATCAGCAATGGAGATCTCCATCTACGTACTGCTGTTTTTGAATTACCTTTAGCAGAATTTTACTTGCATGTGAAATTAATGGCATTGTTTGATAATTTCTGCATTCTGTTGTCTCACCTTTCTTTGGAATAAGCATACATATGTATCTTTTCTAGTCAGTTGATCAGGTAGTTGTTTTCCAAATTTCTTGGTATAGACTAGTGAATGCTTCCAGTATTACACTTATTTATTGAAACATTACAGTTGATATTTTGTCAGTTCCGAGAACATTGTTTTTCACCAATCCCTTCAGTACCACTTGGATTTCTCCTTTCAGTACCATTGGTCCTTGATCTTATGCTACATCCTTAAATGGTGGAATTACAATTGTTTCTGGTATAGGGACTCCGTACATTATTTTCATCTTTGTCTGATGGTTCATACATAATTTATATATGCTCACAGAATCATCAATATTGCAATGGAACTTGAGTTTCTTCCTTCATTTTTCTCAGCTTGAGAAAAATGGTTTTCTAACTAAATCGCACAACAATGTTGAGATGACAGACATTTTGCTATATATCTATCACAGAATAAACATCCTTTGCAATTGAATCAATCCTGACTTATAACAATCCTGTTGTATTTAGTAGAACTGACTCAGGATTTCTACGGCTGTAGCATTTATGAAAGCAGACCACCATATCATTCTCTTACGGAGTAGATTGTAAATCGAAACCATTCACTTTTGAATTAGCAACCACAGCTAACACTGTACAAGTCAGATCATAGCGGTAATCAAAAAGTATATGATTGAATAATATCTTTTCCTTTCAACAGTGAAAGAGAAATAATAAGACAAATTTCCTCTTTTATACACAGCTTTATAGTAAGGTTACTCTTTACAAGTGTATGCATGTTCTAACCCCAAACAGACTATTTTTCTTGCTATTTTGTTGAAAATAGATGTTCTGATGAAATCCACATGGCTCACATTCAACCAAAGTGATGTCGATTGGCAGGGAAAAGAACTTCAATAACTGGAAAGAAATAGAACTTCATTGTGGATTGAGGAAGTTTATCCCTAAATTGAAACTGGGATGGAAACCTAAAATTCCTACCAGTCGTCCTGGACTCTGGACTCTTTGACATCAATAGCTAAATTATTTTCCACTCTCACCTTGCCAGGAGAGCTCGCCAGCACTGTCCGTGAGCTCTTCATCTCTTGGACAAACCATAGTGAAGTGATGAATTGGGTGTAGAGACAGGGAGGAGGATGGGGAGGAGGAAGTCGTCTCAAAAGAACAGACCACTGGGGTTTTGCTAAGCTACTTCAAGCCTTTGGCATCTTTTCCTTAATAAGTATAGTAATAGTTTCTAGGAGATAATTTCAGAAGTTATTTATACTTTAATATGTTTTCTGGTAAAGTGTCTCTTTTTATAAATAATGAAACTCATTCTCAGACACTCTGTTTCCTTTGTACTCTTCAAAAGCAGTTAGTTTAATCAGGCATTTGTATCTCTGCCTACATATTCAGCGAATGTGTCCTACTCTAGCTCAGTACTCTTATTTTAATTACACTGTAGCTCCTCTGGTCTCTGAACTAATTATATATGCACGTGTAAGTATAAAAACCCAACTAAACCTGTCATTGTCATATACATGTGTATATAACAAATTCCTGTACAGGGTATTCTGATTCATGATGACCTGATGTGCTGCGTAGTGCCACAGAGTTTTTCGTGACTACAGTTTTTGGGCAGTAGATCACCAGGTCTTTATTCTTAGATTTCTCTGAATTTGAATCACTAATCTTTCCTTTTGTGGTTGAGTACTTCCCATTTGCTCTCATATTTGTTAGCTGTTAATATGTTTTCTATATATGAATATGTTTCCACTGAGGAATTACTAAACCTGAATGAAGGATGAACATGATTGTGGGGCAAGAGGAAAGTAAAAGGAATTAGAGCAAAGTACAAGGAGACAAACGACATTTATAGAGGTCTCAATACAGGCACATACATATGCAAACATCTTTATATAGAATGGGAAAATAGATCTATGTTCTTAAATCTATATGCTAAGAATTAAGATAGCAGGTGGACCTTGAGCCTTGTCTCAAATACTTCCTCAACACGGGAACACTTTGTTCTAATAATTCTGTGATGGAATTCTGTGATGGTCATCTTTCTGACATGATCACTGAAGACAAAATGGGTACACAAGCAAATGTGGTGAAGAAAGCTGATGGCTGCCAGCTTCTGGAGTCTTAAAGGCTTGAAGATAAACAAGGGAATATCTAGCTGAAAAACAACAAAGCCCCCATGGAAGAAGCACACCAGCCTGTGTGATCATGAAATGTGGATGGGATCAGGTATTAGGAAAAATCATACCATGTGAATGGTGGGTGGTGGTGTGCATTTATTTGTGAGTTTATTTTATTTCTTGGGAATTAGATGATGGGGGAGGGAGTGGCTGGTGAATTTACATTTCATATAATCATCTCTGCATTCAATAATTCAGAACACTCCTTCATCCATCCCCTCTACCCTACCTACTGCTTCTGTTAACTTTTCTACCTCTGTGGCCATCCATCTTCTCCTTCACCCAAGTGAACATCTGTCAGCCTTCTAGCCTATTGTTTTATGTTCCTTCCCTTCCCTTCTGCCCCATGGTGACCTCCCTAATCAGTTCCTTTTGTTATTTAAGTCTTTGTCTTGGTCTTCATTCTTAGGGTAGTGGCTTCAAATAACATTTGCTGTTTTTTGATTGACTAACTTCATTTAGCCCAATATTCTCCAGCTTCACCCATGCTTCATGTTTTCCTCACTGACTTTTAGAGATGCACAGTATTCCATTGTGACTAGGAACCAGTTTCTTTATCTATCCTTTTGTTGTTGATAGATACCATTGAGTCAATTCTGACCCACAGCAACTGATGGGCAATTTTTTGTTTGCTTGTTTTTGGTGAGTGTGTGTGTGTGTGTGTGTGTGTGTGTGCGCGCCAAGTTGACATCTGTATGAAGATATGGGTAGAATTTAGCCTGTCTTTCAGGTCACAGCCTGATGACCTCCCTTGAAGATGAAATCAAGCTTTATAGCTCTCTTGAGGCTGGTCTTTCTCTCTCACACCCACCACCCCCTTCACCATATTGCTGCTGGAGCCTTGTGATGTTTTCACTGACCACGTTTCCATGTAACTTTACACCAACTTTCCATATACTGAGGACCAGTAAACTCATATGGGAACATAAGCTATCATTTTTCAGGGCACTGTTGCAGATGACTATTTTGCTACCCTAGTACTATAAGGAGCTGGATATAACTGTTTTTCTCCGAAAGGGCTGTGATGATAAGGTCAGTTTCTCGTGTCCATCTTTTTTCTCTGTGTCTATCTTCTTTCATGTAGCCTCCATCATTTTGTCAGTGTTTACTTTCTGAGATTTCTGCGGATAACAGGACTCCTGGCTTTGGCTTCATACTGGACTAAAGCACAGAGGGTGTGTCTGCACTTTTCTACCCATTTGTGTGTTTTTATATTTGCAGCTCTGTGGTGCCTGCTCCCAGAACTACTCTAAAACTTTCCTACTTCCTTCTTTTGCCATCCTGAACAAAGGCCTGTGACCAAGCTCCATCTTATTGGCCATAAAGCCAGGCTCCTCGCCCCCCCCTTGGCTTCCATTCTGTCTCTCACTGATTCAAGGTCCCTGTCTGCTGAATGAAGGCTGCAGGCATCCCCCAGGGAAGTTTTCTGTTCTGAAGAGTCTAGGAATCTCCCCTGGGTCCCTAACTCTGATTAGGATGCCCTCAGGATCACCGGACCATTTTCTGACTGACTGGTGTGGACAGGGACCAGGGGACTCCCTTTTCCTCTATCCAAACTGCCTACAGTTTGAGCCACCATGGGAAGTCTTCTGTCCCAGTCCCCTAAGGACTGTCCTTTGGGATGGTGATTTCTGGCTAACCTTACTGAATTGTGTGTGGCTCCTAATCTCTGTCCAATATACCTGGTCTTTTGCTGTAACCAAGTTTGGCCTCAATATCAATTGGATAATGAATCCCACTGGCACTTTCGATTTTAACATTCTCCAAGACCTCTACAATTTTTGTCTGGTAAGCCCACGAGTCACCTGAAAACTCTTCTGCCCTGGTATTTTTCTTTCTTCTATCCTGTCCCTCCCTACTTGTGACCCTGCCAAACATTCTCTTAATTAGGCCCTTGACAGCACTCCCCCTCAGCTTTCTGCAAACCTCCTGACTCCTTGTCTATGCCCTCAGTAATGCCTCCTCCATATTCTGGATGCCCCTCACCATCACCTCCCTCTGTTACTTTCTCAACCCTTAAAAGCTGAGGCCACTGTGTCTCCAACAACTGTCCCCACCCTATATAACTGGACCCTTCGGACTGCCTGGGATCTCTCTCTCTCTCACTGTGTCTGTCTCTCCTGTTCCAGGCTCCCTCATTGCTGAACCTCTTCAGAGGCAACACCCACAGCCTCCCAAACCCCCAATTGCTGTCACCCATCCCTTGTATATTCCCTCCGCAAGGTTTCAGGAGCAGAGGGGTTGGTCAGGGTCTCTCTCTGAAGGACCTTTCACAGATAGAGAAGCAGAACACATATTCCAGGTTCGCCAGAAGCCCAAACCTAGTTCCCGACATGAGACCGGAAGGAGGAAGGGATCAAAAAACTCCTGGAAGGAACATCTTTAATTGCCCGCTACTCTTTTGACGTCCTCCAAAATCTCAATAATTTCTGTCAGTGAACTCACGAATATTCTGAGGTTTTGTATGTCCAGACCTTCTTTTCTCTGAGCTCCTATCCCTTTCTCTGTCTTTCTTGCTCCCCTTCCCAAGTCCTCTTGACTAAAGAACATTCCTCCTCTCCTCCTGCTTCTGCACTCCCTTTTCAGGCCTGTCTGAGCACCTTGTCTCCCATCCTACTCACTCCTCTTCCTATTCTTGGCACCCAAAGCACCTCTGCATCCTTTTCTCCCTATTTACCCGCCTCGCTGGAGGAACCCAACCCACTCACTTCCCCAGTTAGCAAGCATGTACACTCAAAGAATCCCCTTCTCCTTTGTTCACTCTGCAAAGTGTCAGGGGGTGGGTGGTGGTGGGGTGCTGAGGGAGTGGTCCAGGTTTGTGTTCCCTTCTCTTGCACTAATTTATCTCAAATTAAAAGGCATTTAGACTCCCTTTCTAATGACTCCCACCACCTATATTAAGGAGCTGAGATATTTAACTCAAACTTATGATTTATTCTGACATGATATTTTTGTCATCCTTTCCTCTACCCTAACCACAAATAGGAAGGAAAGCATTTTTCTCACTGCTCAGGTTCATTGGATTGACCCTGGCCTAAGCGATTCTCAAACAAAAACCTGGTTGAAGTTATCAAATTGACAATCTAACAGGTAGGGACAGACCTGCCTGCTGTGATAAAATGCTTCAGTGTGTCCTAATTGGGCTTCAGACCACTTCCCATATAGGGGTCAATTTTAATAAACTTAAAAAGATCACTCAAAAACCTGATGAGAATCCAGCCACCTTTTAAGTCACTTAACTAATAAACCCAGCTTTCCTGATGGGTCTATGATTCTTGATTCTTAGTATCTGTTTTATTACACAGTCAGTCTCAGCCATTAGAAAAAAAGCTTAAAAAGTTGGGGTAACGCCTTCAAATCTCAATCTGAGATTTAATGAATATGGCATTTAAGGTTTTTTACAGCCATGAGGAGCAGGCAGAGTCAGCCCATGATGGCTGATTCTGGCAGAAGGTAAAATTTCAAACCCAACCCTCAGTAGCAGCCCTGTGGCTGGCGATCCCCAGCAGTCCCCAAAGGGGCAGCACAGGGCAAGGGTGTATGGGAACAATGACTGACACCTGGCCCCTGCTTCAAGTGTGCAGAAGAAGGGCACTTGTCACAGGAGTGCCCCAGGCCTAGAGTTCCAATCACACCTTGCCCTGCATGAAGTCAAAGCAGACATTGCGAATCACACTGTCCTAGAAAAAGTGACAGGCTCTTTGTTTCCCTACATGGATGAGGGGGTTGGGGTGGGGGAGGGGGGCTGCTGTCCTTCTAATTCTTGACCCACTGTAGGCCTTACTGGAGTTGGCTGAGGACTGAAGACACCCTAACTGGACCCTGCATCACCCTCGCCAAGTCTAGGGTATTGCTCAAAGTATTGAGGGATTAAATTTCCCTCTTACACAGAGATTATCTTTCCTGAACTGCCTCATTTTTAGGGGGAGGCAGTCCTTCCTCAATCTCGGCCATGGATATTGATGGCAAGCCTCCCTGCCCCAGGTGTACTGGCCCTTTACTCAATCTTTCCTTATAATCCCTTGGTGCCTGGTCTCTCTGTTGGGAAGAGACATTTAAAATAAGTTAAGGGCCTCCTGATACTTTGCTTTTCTTCTCACAGTGCCTCTGCTCCCTCTCCTTCTTTCACCTGACCTAGAGAAACTGGCCCTATGGGTCTCGTGGTTACCAGTAAAGAAACTAAACAACACTTATCGCTTGGTCCAGGACCCGTGACGCATCCACGCATCCAGTAATTCCCAACTCTTTAACTTTTCTCTCCCTCCAAAGCACCATTATCTCATTCCGCTATTACCTATTCAAGTCCGTGCCTCACCCCCACCCCTCAGGGTTTACTCTAAATAGACGCCAGGTTATAAAAGACCCCCAACCACCCACTTTGGCTGAGAAAATAGCTAAATGTATAAATTTTTCCACAGAAGGACCTTGTTTTCCATTTACTGCATATAGTTCCTCAGCTCATCGTGTATGGTCAGTATGAATTAGCATTGTTACTTCCCACCCAAAGGTCGAGAATAGCAGCGTCCCCATCTCTGTCACCTCTCTGCAGCGATAGCTCAAGAGTGCTGTTATCACGATAACAGACCAGGACTGGTACAGCAAAGCATAGCTGTAATCATACCTGCTCTAGTAAGCCTTAGCTTTGCCTAGTCTCTGGTAGCAGCAAAGATTTCTAGCAGAGCTCTAGAGCACACTGCTCCAAACACTACATTGTAACAGTCGACTCTAGCTAATAACAGACTCCATTTGGAGTCTCTCACCTCCTTACAGCGACAACTTACATCCCTGGCATAGGTAACCCTTCAAAACCTTTGTGCATTAGAGCTGTTAGCAGATGACAGAGAAGGTACATGCACATTTCTATATTAATATATAGAAATAATATATATAATATATATTCTATATCAGGAGAAGTTGAGCAAAATGTTAAGATGTTAAAAACCATGGCTGAAAAGATCAAAAGTTACCATTGAGGCAAGGCAGCTACCACCCCCTGGTTCCCAAGCCCTGTTGTGTCCTGGGACATGCCTCTGGTAGGACCCCTGGTAATTCTCTATGGGAGTAGAAAGCTGCAGCTTTCTTCCAGGTTGGTGGTTCATAATTGCTGGTCTAACAATTATGTAGGGGCTATATCTGCTTATCTATAAGCTATAATTCTAAGCATTCAAATTTTGTTCTTGAGTTAAAGTCTTTTCCTCCAGTGAAGTTGGTGTGTCTTTTTTATCCTCTTTTTCCTCCCTTCCTTAT
>PVJH01033339.1:0-21681 GCA_004026705.1 Nesogale talazaci
TTTTCTTCTTGATACAGCTTGAAATTCTGGTAGCTCTCTGTCAGACTACTGATCCAACTATTATAAAATTTTTCTTCAGCAAAGTTTTATGTGCATGCAATATTAATAATATTGTGTATAATTGGCTCATTCTTTTGCATAGCATCTCTTTGGAATGGGCACAATATGGATTTCCAATTGATTGGCTATGTAGTTCTCTTGTAAGATTTCAGAAAAGGATAATGCATTGAAAGAGAAAATTATGGAATTAAATCGATGAAAGGACAAATTGGTGAATTTGAAGAACAATCTCTCAGCTCTAATATGGAAGAGGAGTAATTGAAATGGAACAACAAGGCAGAGCCCTGGTGGCATAAGTGGTTGAGTGTGGGACTGCACTCCCATGGGACTGCACATGGACTCACCTTGATGCAGCCTTGGTTGCTGGCAAAGCCCCATGGAGACCCCTGTCAGTGCTGAGATGCTTACACACTCACTGGATTCAAAGACTTTCTACCTACTCCCCTGTGATCCTTTTGCATTCAGCATCTTTGTGTGTGTTTTGTGAGTTTGAGGAGGACTTTATAGATCAGTGTCAGATATATGGGCTAGGTCAGACTTATGGGCTAGGTCAGACTTATGAAGTGTATATGCCTGGGATGCTTTCTGAATGTACACTTACCCTTTATATAAAACTCTGTCATATATATATATATATATATATATATATATATATATATGAATTTCTGAGGCTCTTTCTCTTGTCTACCAAGATTGTCACAGGAAGTCAAACAGATACCAAGATAGAAGAGTTAATACTTGTTATAAAAATTAGTGACAGTATGATTTAAAAGAAATTGGAAATAAAAAAGAGGGAAATCATAAATATATAGTAATGCTAAATAAAACGAAGGGAAAATATGACAGTGGAGCCAACTAGCAAAATTAACTGAGGATAGAACATTATGTGGAATAAAAACAGGGCCATTAAAAAACACACAGAAAATGAAATCAACAAATCTGCCCTTATACAAAATTATACCAAATAAAAGTAGATTAAATGCACCAGGTGTGAGACAAACAGCAAGCGTGAATTAGAAAACAGAATTCATTGTTATGTGGTCTAAATGAGACCTACCTTAGACACGATGCAAAAACTGACTAAATTCAAAGAATGAAAAGATGTTGAATTAGTGGTTATCAAATAAATATACAAAAAAAGTTAACTTTAAGTGAAATGTGAGAGTAAAAGACAAATAGGAAAATTAAAGAAATTGTTTACATAGATGTGTTAATCCAGGTAAACTAGAGGAACAAATTTCATAGACATGCATATGGTTATAAGGAAAAGGTTTATATATGAGAAGTAGGACATTAAGAAAGCATCCCAATCTAGTCCAGTACAAAGTCATAAGTCCGATATTAACCCATATGCCTGATATCGGTCTATAAAGTCTTTTTCCAACTGACGAAGTCACAGGTCAGTGGGTGCAGAGTTCTGGCGCTGGCAGGGGTCCCCTGATGACTCCTTGCTTCCAGCGCGCATGGTCCATCAACAGCATCCACTGGTGGCAGAAGGGACTCATCGCTGGCAGGGGTCCCCACGTGGCCTCTCCTCCATCAGGGCAAAGCCAGGTAACTTCTCCTCTGGCAGCTCAATGCCGCCATCTTGTCTTGTCCATGATTCATCGTCGCTGAGACTAACTTCCCACAATGGGGAAAATAGCTTCTTATTTTCAGGAGGGGAATATCACAAGACTTCCCACATGTATCAGGAGAAAGCCATGCCCACACGGAGGCCTCATTGGCTACTCAATGGCTATCTCCAGATTAACAGGCTAGACCCCTACATCTCAATCATGAAATTAACATAAGCACATGACTGCTATAATAGAGAATAGAATAAGATAACCATAATATCTGTGCAACCAAAAAAGTCTTGAAATATAGAAAACAAATACTTATAGATTCAAAGATAGACAACTTTCTGATAATAAAACAATGTTAATATATCACTTTCAATAAAGGATAGAATAACTAGAAAGGAAGTCAACAAATACACAGAACTAAGTAGTAGAATGAAACAACTTGATCTCATGGACATATGTAGAGCATTTGAAACATTTTGGAGAACATACTATACATCAGACTAAAGCAAGGCTCAATAAATTTAATAACACTCAGCTATTGTAAAATATCTATTCAGATCACAATGCTATAATAGTGAAAATAAATAACAGGAAGATCAAGGAAAAAGAACATTGAATAACTACTTACTTAAAATTGTTGGTCAAAGAAAAATAATAAATGAAAATGAAAATTTCACTGATTTAAACACAATTAACCTTTGGGACACAAAGACATCAGTGTTTGGAGGGTCACTTGCTGTAATAAATGCACATGTAAAAGAAAAATAAAGAACCAAAATCAATGCTTAACCTCAACAGACCTCAGATTAGAAAAAGAACAGATAAATATTTTTATGGACATTAGAAGCAAAGAGAAAATAGAAAGTAGAGAATAAATAAATTAAAGAAAAAGCAGAAAAACAATAGCAAGGATCAAGAAGATGAGAGTTTGGAAAGGAGTAACAAAATTGACAAATAACTGGCAAATTTAACAAAAGAAAAGAAAGAGAAAATGCATTTAAAATGCATAAGTAAAATGAATGATGTCACAATTGAATCAAAATGCATACAATATTTGCAGGACAATAGGACGCACCACCCCCTGCCCCCACCAAAAAAGTGGAGGAAAAACAAAGGTGCATCTTATGGTCGAAAGGTATGGTATTCCAGAACTTTTGTTTATGATTCCATACGCCCGCTGACTATCCATAACTGCTTTTATTCTGTAGATTTCTGTGTGTTCGGGAGAAGTCCCACCTCCTGGAGTCTAAGTGTCACTCAGGTCACATGATGGGCACAGTGCACGCCTCCCCCTCATTTGTTAATGGAAGTGATGATGGTTGAGTAAACTGTTGCGTTTGCACTGTGGAGTTTTGCATTTGAAGATAAATAATTTTGTTTACTGGTACTATTTGGTTAAGAATTCTTTTTCTTGTTTTCCTGTTCTAAAAACTGGGTACGTCATGGTCAGGTGTATATTATGGTTGGAAAAATACAATAAAAAGGAAAACAACAGAATAGTATGAAGAATTCCATTCTAAAGTATTTGAGAATTTGGAAGAAATGGACACATTTCTAGAGACACACTATATACCTAAACTAATGTGGATGGAATTAGAAAGACTGAACAGACTCATACAAACATATTTGCCAATCAGTCGCTCACTAAATTGCATTTCTTTTTCTTATTTTTTTGGATATACTTTTTAAACCAAGGACCTGTCATTCTAGGAGACCCTGTTAGTCATGCTGATCTGAATGGTATGAACATATGGCATTCCTAAAAGAAATATTTTATACAAATGAGATAATATGTGAAATACTAGGTAATCGTGAGTCCTAACTAAAACTAGGAATCATTCTAAGGACTTCTAGAATTAATTTGCTGGTATAGGAAAGAACATGCTCATACAGATAGCAGCTATTTGTGAAAACACTAACTTAATTTTGCTTTTTTGTGTTCTTAATCTTATTGCATTATAATTCTCATACGATATGATTTTTGACTAAATTATGCAAAAATATATTTTAATGTATTCAGAAATATGGCTGCTGTTATTGTAGTATATTTTAGAATGCTCTGTTACCTCAAAAATAAATCCTATGATATTTCACTATCATTATTCTATCTCTCATTTTTCAGGGGAGTAAGAAATCAACAATGAACTTTCATTTTCTAGATTTTTGCATTCTTCATATTTTACTGAATGAAACAATGCTTTAGTGTATTGAGTTTGACTTCTTTCACTTGCCATAATGATTTCAAAGTTCATTCATCCTATAATACACATCAATACATCATTATTTTTAGAGTCAATATTTATTGCTTAACAATA
This sequence comes from Nesogale talazaci, assembly GCA_004026705.1. NCBI lineage: Eukaryota > Metazoa > Chordata > Mammalia > Afrosoricida > Tenrecidae > Nesogale > Nesogale talazaci. The sequence goes on from PVJH01033339.1 coordinate 3,944, forward strand.
GCACATAATACATAGCATTCTACATAATATTTAACATATACACACATGTATAGTATCTACAGTATAATATTTAATAAATTTACAAATGGAAATATAACACATATATAACAATTACATTGATTATATTATACAATTGTAAATATATAGTCATCAGCACATGAAAATTTGCAGCTTTCACTCTTTGTTTATTATGAATATCACCAAATAGTCATGTGCAAGCGTTTTAGTGGATGTGTTTTGTTTTGTTGTTATTATTTTGTTTTTCTCTTGGATTTTTACTGAGTAGTAGGACTGCTAGGTACTATCATATTATAACTTCATATTTAATATTTAGAGGCAGCCATGGACTACTTTTTAAATTGGCTTTATAATTTTCCATTCTTACCAGCAATATTTTAGTATATTTGGTGTCCTTTTCAGCATTGTCATTATCTGATTTTTTTATTTCACTGTTCCCCTGAATGCAAAGTAGAATCTCAAGGAAATCTTGCTTTACACTTCCTCCATCAGTAATGGTATTGCACATCTTTCACGTGCTTATTAGGATTTTCTATTCAAGCAAGCATCACCACCCCCAAATTGATTATTTTTCAAAATTCTGTTTTGTGTTGTTGTTTTTTTTTTTCACAAATCAACTTCTCAACTTCAAAGTACTCTCTGTTACTTTTAAAGCATTGGTCAAATTTGTGTTTCAATTCATGGAAACATTTTTTAAGCTCATCTTTTTGGATGGCTGAAAGCACCTCCCTCATTTTTTATTCACCTCTTCTACATCATCCAGTCACTGTCCTTTCATGTCCCTCTTCATTTGTAGAAACAAAAAGATTTTCAGCAGCGTGAGGTCAGGTGAGTAAGGCTTATGAGTCAAGAAAGGCATGCTTTTTCTCCCCCAAACTGGCACTCTGAGATGGCTGCATGAGCAGGTGCATTGTTGTGGTGGCAAAACCAGTCCCTAGTCTGTCACAAATCAGGCCTTTTTATTTTAATTTTATTTTTTGTGGGCATCACAGCAAATCAGGCCTTTTATATAGCACAATATCACACAATCTTTTCAGAACCTCTAACTGGAAATCTTGATTATCAGTCAGACGTGGTGGAACAGATTCCAAATGTACCCAAATTCATTACAAGTTATTTTCGTTCTTTAGGGAGGATGTCCAGAATGAGGTTTGACATCAATCAGTATTTCACCTTTGTTAAAATGAGCAAACCACTCATACACTTCAGTTTTTCTGATAGTGCTGTCCTTGTAAGCTGTATTCAACCTCACAAAAATTTCTGTGTTTTTTTCCTGAGCTGGAAACAAAATTTCATAGTTGCACAGTGTTCCCTTAAATCCATCATCACAGAAAAAGAGGTTCAAGTGAAATTGCTTTTAAGAAAAAATAGATTATTACCAGAGGGAACCTGCGCAGATCATGACACTTTGTGAACTAACTCATAACAAGTTGCTAGATACATGCATAACAGGAAAAGGGCGAACTAAGGAACTTCACACAATGGAGCTCTTTCCAGTTTTTGAGGAGTACCCGCTTGCATTGCTGTAATAAAACATCACTTAAAATCCTTTGCATAATTTTAGCAAGGAAATTTCTATTTTTGACATTTAAACTATGAATAATTTATGCATTCTGGATATAAGCCCATATACTAATTTTGGGGGATTATTAAAAATTGCCAATGGCATAGTATTTTTATTAAAGCAAAATGGCAAAAATAAACATCAGGACATACCTGTAGCTTCTCTATAAACCAGTTAGAAAAGAAAAAAATTAAGTAAGTTTTTGAGTTTTTTAAATAATTAAAGATATGAATTATAAATCTTGGTCACTTTTTTAATATTACTGAACTATGAATTGTTCATTTTTGAGCACTGAAATGCATTTCCAAAGTTATCTATTCTGTGCGATCATTTTTTCATTATGACAATTTTATTTGCCTTATGAGTATGCCCATTATAACATATTAAATTATTGACCTATAGTTAGAAATTGTATTAAGTTATGCAACTATACAATCTCCTTTCATATATAGAAATGCAATATAATTGGATAAAGGGAATGTTTATTCAAAATTAGTACAAATACTATGTTTATCAGACATACATGAATGTATGTATTATGTTTTTGGTAATTCAAAAGTAATCATCATTTATAGATTTATAAAATAGATAATAGTTTGGTAGTTTTTAGGTGTCTACAAATTTGCAGAGTCGGGGGCTTATGGGAAGGGATATGAGGAGTGTAGTTACTCTTCCTGCCACCTCCCTGCAGGTCATGGGAGCAGCCTCATCATTTTCTCTTTAGCAACCCACGTGCCAAGTCTGTATCTAGATGGAATTCTGCTGGCTAGTTTTTAAGAGAGCTCGTATTTCTAATCTTTGGTTCAATGTCTCCTGAAGGGTATTCAACTCACTTCTGTATTCTTTCCTCTGAAACTTGAGGCTCCCTATTTTGATCCCTGTTTCATTTTGGTGGAGGAGGGCTGTCTCTGTAGCATGCTTGCCCAGTTCCCCATTCACAGATGCCTTATTTCAATGTCACACTATGAAATTAAGATCATCAAAGGAGCTATTTCACAGGTACACTAATTAAACAAACATTATAGTCACATACATGAGATTAGCTAATTTTCATTCTAGCCATTTTTGGTGGGAAAATTATTATTATTAATTATTTGGTAGCTACAGCTGCAAAACTAAAAATATGCAAAAATGTAACTAATGTAACAATATGCCATCTGTTTTGAAACTATTTCAACAAATTCAAAATCTGTTGACCCAAATTCAACTTTTGTACTTTGATTTTGCTGACCTTTTGAAAACTAAAGGATGTAATAATTTTGAGAACAGAAGAGTTTCTCCAAGTATCATTATGCCGAGAATTAAATCAAACTTGACTATAAATAACATTAACATTTTTATTTAAACACAACATATACACAGACAAGTGAATAAATCAAATGCACAAAATAAACATGCTATGCAGTCATAATGCAAAAAAGGGAATAATGCCAACATTCTGTCCTCTGAGTAATGTCTCCCATTTATAGTCAAGGTTGCATCTTGACCAATAAGGTAGATCATGTCATTTCTAAGAGAGGAGACTTGAAGTGGGAAAAAGAGGTTTGTTTTAAGAGATACATGTTTCTATATTATTTTATTATAGAGAAAGCTAGTTAGTATCAAATGAATTCCTACTCATGGAACCAAACAACCAAATGTATAGTTCAGTAGATGAGCATGTTAAAGTTTGCACCACTCAAGAGCTCTTAAAATATTTACTTATTTTCTATTATTTATATATATGACTTTTACTCTTTTGTTCAGATATTTTTTGGGGGGCATCACTGCACTCTAGTGGGAGTAGGAGGCCCTGCCTTGCTCTTGGAGAGCTGCTGCTGGATTTGAACTGCCAACCCAGTGGGCTGAAGTCCCACACACAACCACTAACCCATAGGGGCTCAGCCCTTTCTGATATTTTTTGATGGTACTTTAAAAAATCATTTCATTGGGGGCTCTTACATCATTTATCACCTTATTTATTATATATACTGTCCCAAGCACTTGTGCCTGCCTGCTGTTTTCATCATTCTCCAAATCTGTGCTTTTCCACTTGAGCCCTTGATATCAGCTTCTGGTCCCTTCCCCTCCCTGCTCCCCCTGCCCTACTACACATCATTATTTCACAAATTATTCATATCTTATGATTCCCATTGTCTCCCCTTGCCCACTCCTCCAATGACCATCCTCTAGATAGGAGGTTATGTGTATATACTTGTGATTGGCTACCCCTCTCTCCACCACCTTCCCTCCACCCATCCAGTAATTCCACTCTCAATACTTGTCCTGAGGGATTCATCTGTCCTGCATTCCCCAAATTTCCATGATGGTTGGGGAGAGGAAGTTTTCAAGAACTAGAGGAAGGTTGTATGTTTCACTTCACTGCACTCTGGCAGGTCCTTCTCCTTCTGGCGACTCCTCTGTAATAGGATTTCTAATTGTCCATAAAGGGGCCTTGGGTCCCCACTCTGATCTCCCCCTCAGTCATAGTGATGTGCTTCCTGTTCTTTCATGCTTGATACCTGCTCCCTTCGACCGCTCGTGATCACACAAGCTGATGTGCTTCTTCCATGTGGACTTTGCTCCTTCCGCATTAAATGCACATTCGTTTACCTTCAAGCCTTTAAGACCCCAGACACTTTACCATTTGGTAGTTGGGAGCCATCAGCTTCCTTCACTCTGTTTGCTTCTCCACCCATTTGTCTTCAGAGATGATATCAGAAGAGTGGGAATATAATGATATAACATTTGTTCTTTGATAGCTGATTTTTCAACACCTCATGATCCCACAAGCTGTTGTGCTTCAATGGTGGACTTTGTTGCTCCTGAGCTACATGGCTGTTTGTTTATCCTTAAGCCTTTAAGACCTAGACACTAAATCTTTTTAATTTTTTTGGGGGGGGCATCACTGCCCTCTGGTTGGAGTGGGAGACCCAGCCTTGCTCCTGGGGAACTGTTGCTTGGTTTGAACCACCAAACCAGTGGGCTGCAGTCCTGCATTCAACCACTATGCCACTGGGGCTCAGCCCCACTAAATCTTTTGATAGCCAGGCACGATCAGCTTTCTTCACCACTCTTTCTCATGCCCCTACATGAACTCAGCGTTGATATGGGGAAGATAAGCACACAGTGAAATGTATTTTCTGTTTGATGCCTGCAACCTCATCCTTTCAATAACTTGTGGTCACACTGGCTGGTGTGCTTCTTCTGTGTGGACTTGTCCACTTCTCAGCTAGATGGCGTTTTGTTTATCTTCAGGCTTTTAAGATTCCAGGTACTATATCCTTTGATAGATGGGCGCCATCAGCTTTTTTTCTCCACTTTTCCTTATGTGCCCATTTTACTTCAGTGATCATATTGGGCCAGTGAACATCATGGAATACCAGATTCATAGAACAAAATGGTTTCGCATTAAGGGAGCACCTGGGTGATGGCCTAAAGTCCATTTGCTATATTTGTACTGAATCTATAAATATATATACTTAGATTTATTCCCTCCTTATCATGAGTAATTATATTTACATATGTACATGCCTGTGTCTAGATCTCGGCAAGTCCCCTTTGCCTTCTAGTTCTTTCCTCTATTCCCTATTATCTTCCTCCTGTCCCACCATCATGCTCCACCTTCATTTGAATTCTTGTACTTCCTCTCAGTTACATTTCCGTTGCTTAAGCCCTACCAGACCTCCCACACTCTTCTTGCCACAGATTTCAGATCACTTGTTGTTTCCCTGGTCCATGAGCCTGTCCACTGTCCCCTCCTCCCTACCTCTGTGCTCCCAAGGAACCATTGGAACTGCTGTTCTCTCCTTCTGACTGCCTATCCAGAAGTTCTCCCTTCTTGCTTCGTTTCATGCTCTTAAGAGTAAAATATCTATATTTTCTATGTCAATAACTGACATATGCTTATATGTGTACTTATAGTAGAAGACAATCAATTAAGAATTATTTATGGAGAACAAAGCCACTTGATTCAGAAACAATAGAAATAAACAAAGTTCCTGGCTTAAAGAGACAGCAATCAATTGATTATGTCAAAACATGTGTGTGTAAGCAAAGTTGTAAAGAAAGCTGATGGTGCCATTCTAACAAAATATATAGCATCTGGAGTATTACAGGTTTGAAGGTAAACAAGTGACCATTTGACTCAGAAGCAAAGAAGCCCACATGTAAAAAGCACACCAGCCTGTGTGACCTCGAGGTATCAAAGGAATCAATCATCAGACATCAAAGAACTAAGGATCATCTCATTGCTTGCCTCCCTTCCTGATAAGATTTCTGAAGACAAAGTTGTACAGAGCCAAATGTGGTGAAGACCGCTGATAGTGCCCGGCTATCAAAAGATATAGCATTTGAGGTCTTAAAGACTTGAAGTTGGCCATTTAGATCAGAAGTAACAAAGTCCACATGGACAAAGCACATCAACCTGTGTGACCACAAGATGTTGAAGGGATCAAACTTCAAATAACTTAAAAATATATCATTGTAAATGAGGGGAGGTATAGGTTAGGGACCCAGAATCCATCTGTAGGAAATGTGACATCCCCTTACAGAAGGATTGCAGTGAATAGACAAGTCAGTCATGGTACAGTGTAGCAATGATGAAACATGCAACTTTCCCCCAGCTCTTAGAGGCTCCCCCCTCCCACACTATCATGATTCCAATTTTACCTTACAAATCTGGCTAGACCAGAGCATGAACATTGGTATAGGAACCCAAAACACAGAGGTCCTGGAGAGATGATCCCTTCAAGACTAGTGGTGAAATTGGTGATACTGGGAGGTTGGAGAGAAAGCAGGGCAGAAAAGGGGAACCAATTATAAGGATCTACATATAACCTCCTCCCTGGGGTATGGATAGTAGGGGTGTGTGTGAAGGGAGACATTGACAGTGTAAAGTATGACAAATAAAAATAATTTATAGATCACCAAGGTTTAATGAGGGAAGGGGTGGGGAGGAACGGGGGAAATGAGGAGCTCTTACCAAGGCTTAAGTAGAAAGCAAATATTTGAGAAGAATGAGGGCAACAAGTGTACACATGTGTTTGACATACATTGTATGGATGTATAGATTATGATAAGAGTGGATGAACCCTCAGTAAAATGACTTTTAAAAAAGGAAACACAACAAAACAAGACAAAGAAGCAAGGCAAGATCATAATATCTATTCTCAAAGGATATTTTTCCCTTTAATCACAACTGTTTGAATTTCTAGGGATCATATAGTGCCTGGCACAAATGACTGTTTGATAAATCATTGTTTACAAAGTTAAAAATATATGAATATATGCTAATGAAGACAATAGATCTTAACCTCACTATTCATAAACTGGGTGATCTTGGAGTGATCACTGAATTAATATATTTCTCCTCAATCATAGTCTATTATTCCAAGTCAAAGCTATATGCATCTAGTACTTTAATCCCGCAAAGTATGAGATGACACTTGTACTAGATGGACGGTTTGAGATTTTATATTCCAGGTTGAAGTTTAAGAAGGGAAAAAAAATCTGAAACTGATTAGTCATCAACTATTTCATCTGTTTATTGTGCAACTGCAATGTGCTAGGCACTTTCAAAAGCGCATTAGAGTTTCTCTCAAAGGAGCTAAGCGGACATTAGCAATCTCAATATTAATATGGATGTCAGGCACGGTGCTAGACCTGAGAGACTAGCAAAACAAACTCATTGACACTCAAGAGATAATTGTATTTAAGGAAGACAACCTAGCCCATTACAACTCAAGTCCTTAAGTGTGATAGCAGCTCATCAGTCCACTCAGTGCCTAAATTCCTCCACAGACACACAGAGAGATATGTAATCATGCAGGAAAAGCACAGGCTGGTGAGTGCTAAGCTTTCTCTATCCAATAGCGGTGGATGCGTCTCAGGTGCTTGCACAGGTCTCAGTGTGACTCACACACATGAAGACAAAAGCATAGAGGGTGCAAAAGGTGCGCAGGACCTTTCTTATGAAAAAGCCACACCCACAAGGAGACATCATCAGACTGTGACCCAATTGACAGGCTAGACTGCACGCCTGCACTCTCACAAGTTGACATTAAATTATGTAACTACCGGAAGCACGTTACTTATGAGAATCAAATTAAAATCTATATCAGCAAACTTTCACAATATTTTAACTCATTTGTAAAAATTGATTGCAGTACATTATAATGTTAAGTATGCATAGATCATTACAGTAAAATCATTTTTATATATAGGGAAGGAAAAATGCATTACAAATCATCTGGCTCCTGTGCAATGCATATATTTTTTTTGAAAAGTGAATTTTAAAAAATTATTGTGAGTGGAAAATGATAAATGTGTAACTAATTATTTTAATTGCCATGTGAATTATCAGTATAGTATATAATTGTATGAATAGTAAAGTGAGTTTCATTTTGATAAATAAATTTGCTGCTTGTCTGCTTTAGAGTCATGAGAGACCTAATCCTACATGTGAGAGATGGAGGATAATAGGTGTATCTGCATGGAACAAAAATAATCTACACAGAGTTCACTCAGAATGGATAATGGTCAGGAAATGAGACAAAAAATAGAAGATATTGTGTCAACCATTTATAAAAGTTGATTTCCAGATTATTGATTTATTTTGGGGGAATTGGAAAAAGCTAAAAATAACTCAAATGCTTTAGTGTCTGCTATTCAATGATCTTGTAAACTGCATGCTTCTTTCCTTGAGAACAAATAAATAAATGGAGTAAATACGTGTATAATAGCTAAGTATTATGGCATTTCAAGGATCTGAACTGAATAAGTGGATGATCTTGGTAGACGATATCCATACAAGTACAATTATATGACCCTCAGTTTGGAAGATACAAAATAAAATCAGGGAAGAATTGCCTTCTCAAATGCCATGCCTTTAATGATGTGGATGAAGTAAAGCTTTGGAGACCTCCATTCAGTGATAAGGCATTGCTCAAAATGAGAACAATAATCACAGTCATTCAATCATAATTCACTCATAACAGCAAGTACATAAAGTATCAATTTAGAAAAATTAGAGTCATGGAAAATCAAATGAAACTCAAAAGTATTGCTATCCTCAGTTCTAGTGAGTTGAAATGTCTGGTATTTCCCATTTTGACTCCAATAGATATGTTTTTTCTTGCAGCTATCACACAATTAAGAATATTTCAAAGCCTGTATTGAAGCACAATTCTGTCTGTGACAAAATAACATCTATGTGCCTATAAGGTGGGTCTACACTTGATATTTTCTCCAATTGACACGCCAATCTCTATAGCTAGGGATAAACAAATTACCGAATTTTTCCAACTTCTTCAGTCTGAATTCAATCAAGTAACCAATCAAGAATAATTGGATATTGGTATGTGAAAGTTGGAAACAAAGAGAAAGGACAAAAAGTTGAAAAATATAGCCTTGGTGATACAAAAAAAACCTGGGAATTCTGTGAGAGAATATGGCTAGTCTTCACATTTCGTTTTCTTTCGTGTACTTGTTTCTGAAATTCAATGGTTAATAATATGGGAAAGTTACTATCTTTTCCCTCCTCTTCCTTGACTTGGTAAAACTCTTGTTGCAGTGCTAACATAGCCTTTAATTAAATGAAGAGTATTGATATCCTTAATTACCCTTGATGATCTTTCTCTCTTTTTCTGACCACCTACCAAACACGGACACCTCTTCAGGAATTGATCTATTCTGATATTTTAAATAGGTTTGGATGTCATTAGCTGTAGCATTATCAGGTTTCCAAAGAGATAAAAAAGAGTAAATCGTAGACATAGTAATAGACAATGGAAATGTATAAATATGGATACCATTTAGCAGTGGTTAATAAAGTATGGGCTAAAGGCTTCCTATTATTTGAAACTTATTAGTTTACAAATATTTTTGGAGGGTGCTAGAATGAGCCAGGTAATTTGTGAGAAGAGTTAAAAGCATAGGGTGGTAATTCTTAAAAGGATTTTCTTTCTTTTGGAAGTTGGGTCAAAGTATGATTAAGAGGCATATGACTTTAGAGCAGCAGTTTTCAACCCATGGGGGTGGAATGATCTTTGCATAGGGGTCTCCAGATTCATAACAGTAGCCAAATGACAGTGATGAAGTAGTAATGAAAATAATGTCATGGTCGGGGGGGTCACCACTGCATGAAGAATTGTATGCAAGTGTCATGGTGTTATGAAGGTTGAGAAGCACTGCCTTAGAGTGATTTTAGTGAGCATGCCTAAGCACTAAAGCACATGGGTGCTCTATAACATCAATCATATTTTTAGTATTGCACAAGACTTTTAAATGTATGATCATATGTTCTTGTGTAATATGATTATAATAACAAGTAATCATCTATGCTAGCAATAATTAGAAACAAAATAATGCCTGAATTGAGAATAGAATGGTCAAGGCATTATTTTAAACATTTCACAAATGACTACACATTTAATCCTGCTAAAAATCAATTTTACTGATATTGTAATTTCCATCTTTTTCAGATTAAGAAAGAAAGTCACACAGATATCATAGAGGTTTAAGTCACTTGCTCCAGATATAATATCTGAAAAATAGTAAAGGCAGAACTTGAGCCCCAGATATGTGACTTATGAGCCTTTTCTCTGAAGGACTATGTGAGGCTATTATTCTGTCAGAGTCTGGCATCTAACTCTGTTTCTAAAATGACAATGCAATTTGTCATTTAATCTAGATGACATTCCTTTAATCTAAAATGACATTCCTGAAATGCAGTGACCATATACAAGGTGAGGAGTCATAATTATTTTCTAAAACTTATAAAGACTTTTTCCTTATTTAAGAAAATCATATTGCCTACAGCAACTATACCTGTAGCATATAAGTTGTCAGCATGTGACACCTGAATTGCTCTGCCTTTCTAGCATGAGGCAGCGCATATGTGTAACATCTGATTGCTTAATTAGAGTCCCGAGTGCCCCATTGAGCACTGACATTTTGAAATGCACATTACATTTTCATTCACCTTCTCAGCGTTTTTTTAAAGTCAACTTTATTAAGGGATAATTCAATTCCCTAAGCTACATCCTTTTTAGTATCCAGCTTTATGCATATTGACTAACATACCCTGAAAATAAGTGTGGGAAAAGAGCATCTACTCGCGATCTCCTTCGCTCTTCACTGTAATATTGAACTTCATCCAAATAATGTATGCCTTACACAGTGAGAGAAAATACATGTATATCACTTTTTCATTCTCAATTTTTCCCTGATCCTGTGGTATGTTTTCCGTATGTCCAAGACATTCTCTGGATATACTCTAGAAATTAATTCATCCATTGAAGGTAACTCAATTGTTTTCATCCGTGTTAATTTTTTACAGGGTGAATATCTAGAGAGAGCGCTTGTGTGGTCGTGGTTAAGCACAGGGCTGCTAACAACAACAGCTGCAGTTATAAACCACTGGCTGCTCCATGGGAGAAAGACGAGGCTTTCTGGTCCAGGAGAGTCGGTCCCTGAAACACAGAGGGGCACTTTTGCCCTGTCCTATATGGTCACTAAGGCCTGGAATTGATTTGCTGGCAAGCTTTATTATTTTGTTATTTGCCTTACTTTTTAAAATAATATTAATTTGCACATATTCTACACATGAATGTGTATGCGTATATATATTTTTTTCATTTGCATTTGACTATTTAACCTAGGAAAAGAATGAGCAGATTTTATGGTAAGTAGGTTTAACTTAAAACAAAACAAAATAAACAAAACACCAAAAGGTCACGCTGCTTTACAGAGATTGTGCCAGTTGACACTACTAGCAGCGGTATATGAGGGTCTTATGTTCTTTGCCTACTCACCAGCACTTACATTGTTTACAAAGCAAGCAAGCAAACAAACAAACAAAAAAGATCCCAGGGAGGTTACGTAATTAAAGTGCTAGAATGCCAACCTAAACGTGTATCCCTTAAACCCACCAGCTGCTTTGGGGGTGGATGCAGTGAAACAATGCATGCAGTAGGTTTATAACCTTGGAAGCCCTGTGAGACAGCTGTACGCCACAGCATTGCTGTGACTTGGAATTGTTTTAGGGGTGAGTAATTTGGTTTTGTATTTTGGTCTAACAGGCCTGCACCAACTCTGACTTATTGTGAGTGTAGGTGTTTCAGAGTAGAACTCTGCTAAAGCATTTTTTGGTTCTTTTAAAAAATTTTATAAATCATTTTATTGGGTTCTCATACAACTCTTATTATAATCCATACATACATCAATTGTATGTAGACCACATTTGCACATTTCTTGCCATCATCATTCTCAAAACCTCCTCCTTCTACTTAGGGCCCTGGTATCAGTTTCCCATATTTACCCTCCCTTCCCTCTCCCCCACCATGAACCCCTAATAATTTACAAATCTTTATTATTTTGTCATATCATACACTGTCTGATGTGTCCCTTCACCCACTTCCCTGTTCTCTGTACCCCAAGAAGAGGTCCCTTCAATTGGTTCCCCCTTTCTACTCGACCTTCCCTCCACCCTCCCTATGTTGCCACTGTCACCACTGATCCTGAAGAGATCATCTGTCCTGAATTCCCCATGTTTCCAGCTCCATGTACTTCCCCTGATCTAGTTGGATTTGCGAGTAGACTTGAGATCATGATAGTGGGTGGGAGGAAGCGTTGTTTAAGAGGTAGAGGAAAGTTGCATTTTTAAATGTCCTTTAAAAAAAATTAATGTAGATCACTAGGCATTTCTCCTGAGACACTTTTGGGTCAACCAATAGCCAACCTTTCATTTATTAACTGAGCATTTGCATCCCCCAGGTGCGCTACATCTCTTGGCTTGAACATAAGGATAATTGTGGGGATGATGTAGGATGGGACAGGGTTTAATTCTTTGTACATAGGGACGCTGTATGTCAGAAACACTCTGCATTGTGCTCTGACTTCTGGTGCTGCTGCTGCTCCTCTGCCTCTTATCGGGGATCATAGTGGTCTGTCAAATCAATACTAATCCTGTTAGGAGACCTAAAGGATGCTTTCCATTCCTGGCTCTTTTGCTGGTAATGAAATACCCTGTACTGCTTTGAAATGGCTCATTGAAAACCTAGGAGGAGGCCAATCACCCTTAACCCTGTTAACACTTTCTCACAGCTAAATCCTATAAACATTCTTACTAAGAACCCTCAGAAAACAAAATGCTTTTTGGTATGATAAACAAAGACTATGACTAGAAAGTCCATATTAAATAATTAATATCATCGCAAAAGATAATTATTTTCTTTTTCACATCATTGCAAAGGATAACTAATTATTTTCTTCTAATGGTCCTTCTACTTACTTTATATTAGATTATAGGGTTATGCAAAGATTGATGATTATAATGTTAATTTTTGTATATGTAGTATTAATTGAAGCTATTTTTTACATTAGATTATTCGATTGCTCCAGAACCCTGCTGGGAAGTATTATTCTTCCCCCAGATAATTGTCTTGCAACTTTATCCAAATTGATTTAATATATCTGTGGCTATTTCTGTAGTTTTTACAGGGCTTCATTGATCTAGTCTATCTTTTCACCTATACTACACTGTCTTAATTACTATAGATTTATAATAAGTCTTAAAATACTGTGTTGTAAGTTCTTTTGACCTCATTATTCTTCAAACTTCTTGGATTACTCTGTATTCTTTAATTTTCTGTATATCACTTGAAATCAACCTGATCATTTTGAAAAACTGCAGGCATCCATACAAAACAAATGATGTTTCTTTTAAGGGACGGATGTTGGAGTGATTATGTTGAATATATAGGCTAGTTTGAAGACTTCTGATATCTTTTTTTTGGGGGGGGGGGCCTCACTGCCCTCAGGTGGTGGGAGTAGGAGGCCCAGCCTTTGCTCCGTGGAGCTGGAATAGAACCTCCATCCCAGTGGGGCGCAGTCCTGCGCACAACCACTACGCCACTGGGTATCGACTGGGTACGCGACTTTTGATATCTTAGCAATATTAGTCTTTCAATTTAGTTACATTGTACATCTCTTCAGTAGTTAATGTTTCCTTGTTTTGTGATAATTTTCTTTTTTATTTGCCTCAAAGTATGTTTTCTTTTAAGCATATAGAGTATATTATGCTTACTCTGATCTCAAACAAGAGTCAAAATTTTCTCTTTTGTTCAGCTTGTTTTCTGAGAGCAAATCCGCATTGTAGTGCACTATAGGAGGGTGGCGGAAGTGGTCCTGAGTAATTTTTTCTCTATAGAGTTTAGGGTAGTCCACAGATGATTGAGAAACGTGTGTGTTAGGCAGAGATTGTGTGTTATCAAGAAAAGAGCACCTATCATAAAAAGTAATAAGTGAATATTTTCAAAATTAAAATATTCTCTTCTGCTAAAGACAATGTTAGGAAGAGAGATAGCAATAAACATGGAGACACTGGTCTTCATGCAATATGAAAGAGAGAATCTTATCCAGATTATAAAATCTCTGGTAATTAGAAGATGAATATAAATAATTCGCTTTTGAAATATGAATAAAACAATGGATGTGGCATTTTGCAGAGAAGATGAATGAATGATAAACAAGCACACAGAAAGGTGTTCTGTATCACTATGTAGTTACTAGAGAAAAGCCAGTTTTAAGTTCTTCCATCTACCTATTCCAATCCCTAATAAATGTAGAAAAAGAAAATACCCAGTGCTCACCCACCTGTAAAGCTACAGGAACTTTCATATACTCTGGAAAGTATATGAATGCTGTCAACTATATTTGGAAACCCTTAAACAGTTTTTATCCACTTAAACAGATACTCCTTAAAGATGAATCCATATCACAGGAGGTATTTATTTGAGAAAAGCAGCATATGTCCAGTCAAACATTTGTGCATAAATATTCATATAAACATTATTAAAAATAGCCAAATGTTTGAAAGAATTAAAATACCACCTAATTGATTAGATACAAATAATATTGTATATATATATAAAATAAAATACTACCTGTCACCAAAGGTTATTATATTATTGATACATGCATTAAAACATAGCCCCTAATGATGAGATAAAGAAGCCAGAGGAAACTCAATACATACTGTCTGATTTCATTTACTCCTTTTGTAGAAAATTTGCACCGGAGTATACAAGTGTGAGACCGGAAGTCAGTGATCCCCTATGACTTAGTAGAGCAGGAGATGACCTACACAGAGGAATAAAGACTAATTTTTGGTGTGAAGGAAATCTGTAGCTTGCTTGTGAATGTTTTTAATATGTTCATCTATGAAGACATATGTAATTATACATCTTAAATGGATATTATCTCAGTTACTTAATGCTTCTGAATTCAAAAGTATTGCACTGGTGGCCTTGGTAATCACAGATATAGTTTTGCATAGTTTTGCGGCTAAATGTTCAAATTAGAATGTCACCAACGTCTATTCACTCTATGGGTTATTGTCCTCCTGTCATTGCTTGTTCCTCTTTTCAGGTCTTTCTTCCATTGTGTGTTTCTGTCTATTCTGATCTTCATCTAAGTCTAAGATAAGAGTCACAGGTAATGAGGCTTAGAACTCACTTTTGGGTAGCTTCTTTAATATAATAAAAATCAAACAAACAAAATCTCTGTTCTCAAACAGAGGCCCATTCACCAGGATAGAGGGGAGGATGTAATTCAAACATGTTAGGGACAAAGCTACATTTCATAGCAAACAATAGATAACATTTTCCTCAAGGGAGTTGATCTAAATTGATGTTCTAACTGAGATGCTGGAGGCGGGTGAAAAGCAAATGAACAACTACACTACTAATTATGGAAACTACCAACTTTCTAATACTTGCAGTACTTCATTCTAATTTTTATAGGCAATTAAATCTATAAGATTTAGATCATTCATCTCTTCCTTTTGATTTTTCACATTTACTTTTTGTAAAAGGGGGGAGATGTCTACTTATCACAGGTGCCCTTAGGTCTAAATGAAACAAAATATTCAAATTACTTAAGACTGAGTAGAATTTTATTTTACATTATTTTCATTGATTTATTGGCATTAACAATTCTTCTGCTAGTAGTTAAGCCCTGAACTGTTTGTACGACCCAGCCACTGTGTAGTAAAATAGAGACTGACAGACAGAAAGACCATCCCTAGATGCTGTTCAGTTTTAGCTTTGTATTGTGAACATGGGTGAATGTTTGCAGAGCAGATCATCAGTTTTACATTTAACCAACTGCATACATTTTATTTCCTCTCACCTTTTGTAATTCTGTCAATGTAGCATCACGTATCCTCCTTCCTCTCTGGGTTTCCTATATCCTTCTCCTTCATTTCCCAATCCTTCTGAACTTTATCTTTTGGTAGATGTTATATCTTTGGTCTTAAAATGTTGCTCATTCTAAAGTGTGTATAACCCATTCCAACTATTTGTCTCTTTAGGCTGTTGCTGTTAGATGCTGTTCAGTCAGTTCCAGCTCTTAGTGATCCTCTCTGCAATAGAACAATAAAAAAAAGTTTCACAACTTTACACCTTTATGCTCTTACATATTCATGAATATATTTGATGGCCTCTGTCAAATGTGTATATATTTATGGGTATAATCCCATAATCTCTCCAGAGATGCTAACCCACATGTATATCTATGGATTTACTTGTAGATCATAGTTATTGTACGATTATATGACCTTGCTTGCCTTAATATCTTGCAAAGATATCAGTGCCTTCCCTACCTCCAACACTTTTTGCCACTCTACTTTTTATAGGATATTCCCATCCCCTTATCTTTCTATTTCATGTTAGATATTAAATTATTCTTATCTTCCTTGGATAGTTATTATGAATGGGAGCATCTGCAACATTTTCTCTTCTACATATGTATCATTGCAGGTCAAACCATAATTTTCATTTAGTGAAACATTGCTTCTTTTAAAAAAATTTATTAGTACCTAATCCACATATCAATTAATTATATAATTCAATAACTCAGTCATATCATGAAAATATTACTTATTTTCATTTTATTGAACACATATTTTATTGAGTGAATTTATTTACTTACAGAATAATAATTGGTATTTCTGAGAGGATTTATCTACGTTTTATGCATTTAAAGAAATGACAACTAAGTAAGAGTGAATAGAATGATAAAAGTTGAATATCAAGGACTAATTCATAATATAGTTTCTGTCTTAGCATACTTGGCCAATGGGTGACCCTGCCAAGTTTTCAAAGTATGCCATGTGTATACCTGAGTTACAAAAACTGTGATTCTTACTTACAGACATGCTTTATTTACTACTGTACACCTTCACAGTGAGTTCTGGAAAAAATGTAGAGAACCAGTAGTTAAATAAAATCTAAGAATTTGTTGAGTGAAATGATATGGGGATTTTTAAGTCCTCAATGTCAATTCATGTAGAAAGGAGGTAATCTATAGTTAAGCATCATTTAACGTGACTTCTAAATGTGCTAGAACTACTTCTTGAGAAAACCAGCATGCTCAGCAGCACAGAAGGAAAGGGGACCACACTTTGGTTTGCTGACTGCAGGTGACTTTGGTGGTGTCAGTATATAGGAGTCATTCCAGCTAATAAAAAACAACAACGATTCTGGTATTCATATAAGCCTCTGTGGCAGATAATTTCTGCTTTTTAAAGTTATTATTATATTCTCATTACTTTCATTTCACCTATAAATATCATCATAAGCACTTAAAATGATTGAATATGCCACCATTTCATGTGATATGACCATTAAATAAGGATAACAATGACATGGATTAGTTGCCAATGATTTGGTAGAGGGCCCCTGCTGGTCCCGTAAACAAGGGAAATACAATGCTCCCTTGTCCTGCATCATCCCTCTGATCAGGATTTATCTTAGCTGATGGGGCAGGTAGAGACACCAAGTATTTGATTTTATCCTTTTCTCTCTCAGTCTGAAAGCTTCAAGGAAACCAGCTCAACTTCACAGCACATGCAGGCCTCCATTAGCTGTCTGGTAGAGACAGTTTGCTTAGTGTCTCAGCCACAAATTAGCTCAATTTTGCTGCGTGGAAGGCAAAAATTCTTCCACATAATCAGCATGGCCCCGATTCATGACATAAGTTATATTGCTTGACCACTACCTATGTTCTTTACAGACATCCTGTTTAATTTTCACAAAAATTTTGGGAGGTGTATGTATACTTGTACATATTCTCTGAATTTTTTAATTATGAAAAGTGTATGACTCAGACTTTT
>PVJH01033340.1:0-21166 GCA_004026705.1 Nesogale talazaci
TGGAGATAGGTTTATTTGACTTGTAAGCAGGCCCTACTAGTGTTACCCCCAAACCCCAAACTCACTGCCATCAAGTCAATATTTACTCACAGACTGGAACACCTTTGGGACCAGACAAAGGCTCATCTTTCTCCCCAAGAGCGACTGGTGGTTTGGAACTGCCTACTTGGCAGTTCGCACAACCCAATGTTGTAGGATGTGTCATAACTCAATCACCTCCCCAAAACATCTCCTTCTCTTTTCAGCAGAAGCCCAGGCAGCAAATTAGGGCTTGCAGGCCCATTTAACAATTTTTACTCAAAGTATTCCATGACTTGATGACATTTTTCACAAAGTGCTGGCATCTCATTATTTCCGGTCTGGTTGTTCTGCTTCCTGTCATCTCATTGCCCTGCCCCTACCTTCTCAACTCTGCATTACAGTAATGGTTTGAATGATTTTTAAAAGCAGTGCAGTGCTCACAGTTGATATTATTCTAGTCACGAGCCAATCTTTAATCTCTCTCACTGGTGATTGAAGAGAATGGAGTCGGCTCAAGATATAAAAGGCCTGTTGGGACAATCAAATCACCCTAGGGACTCCTCTTGTCTCAACTGGTGCTGTAAGTCTGGACTTTGAAGACCTCGAGTTCTGTTTCACATCTCCTCCCAATCTGTCAGCACCCACATCCTGACACCACAACACTACGTGGTCGTTGTAGCCAGGCACCATCTAGCTCAGCTGCTCTGGAGCTGCTCTTAGTTCTGCACGTGGATTTGTCTTTTGAGCCTTTCATTTTCTTCTTCCTCCTTTGCGCCTGACAACTAGAAACCACTAGTTGTAACTTAGATGTCCACGTACCAATTTTAGGATGCCAGACGGCACGCAGCAAACTAGGGTGTTGAGCTAAACTTTATCAACTGTATTATGCCCATAGACCAGGTTGTCCCAAGAGACTCTGAGCCTAAACCTTTAAATCCAGAGTGCTGAACCCATGCGGTGTTTGCTTATTTCTAAGAAATATCCATAACTGCGCTGCTTACATATGTATGGACTCATACATCCATAATGTGGAGGACAGTTACATCAGACTACAAAATGAGCGATGACTACATCACGATAGAACTCCCCAGCTGCTGGACATCACGGGTCAGCCAATGCTACAGTACCTTAGCCATCCCAGCTTCCTCTCGTCGTATTTGGTGGCAGCAAACCGTTCAAGGCCCTTGTTGGGACACCAGCGCTTTATTTCCATGGTCGTCTCACCCATCATTGTGGGGCTAGAAAAGAGTGTACAGTAATGTGCTGCACTGCACGATGGTTCTAGAAGATTACACTTTGGGCAATGCGTGAAAGGGATGAAAATCCCTACCTTCCTGGGGCTGAGCTGCCAGTCAGGGAGACGGATGAGGAACCGTTTAAATAAATAAAGTGTGCCTGGTGGGAGGAGCTCCCCGAAACTCATGGGGCCTGCAGTGAAAAAATAATGGTGTTTTCCCTTGGAGTTTTAGAAACCCCTCCATCTATCCAATAGCGATAAGGATGAAACAAAAAGCAGAACAGGAGAGGACTTACATTTGACTAATTTATTTATTTAAATTTTAATAAATCTTTTTACTGAGGCTTCATACAGCTCTCATAACAATCCACCGTGTCAGGCACATTGGGATATATGTTGCCATCAGCCTTTGCAAAACATTCCGCTCTACTTGAGTCCTGTGGGAGCGGTAACAGTTCCTCATTTCCCCTCCCTCGCCTGCCCTCCCACCTCATGGACCTTGATATAGGTGACCATGGAAAAGCTTACTACGCATGAGTTATCTGAGGAGAAATAACACCACAGGGATTTGGTTTATGGCAAAACAGCCAGCGAGCGAGAGTCTGGTCAAGGGCAAGGGTTCTGTGGCAGGAGCGCACCTGGTGTGTGCCCAGAACCATGGGAAAACAAAAGATCGTGGTGAGATTGTGAGATGGGAATAGAGAGTTGAGGGACAGAAAAGAGGGAGAGTGGAAGTAGAGACTGAGCACTAGGGGGAGTTGGGCACGGAAGGTATGCTGAGTGGAAGAGAGAGAAGGCTAAACAGGCAACTGAGGGTCTAAGAAGAGCCAGAGTGAGGATGGCAGGTGAGCGACCAGGTGATTTAGACCTAGAAATGAGAGGTCAGAGACAAAGACGGGCAGACTGGAGGCCAGACTGGGAGATCAAAGCACAGTAGGGAGAGCCAAGTGCCAGAGGAGGGGGAGAGTTCAGGGCAGAGGGGAAACCGGAGAGCCCTGAGCACTTGGGCGTCCCGTGCCGCGTCGACAGATCCCAGAGACGCCTGCGCTGTCCTGGAGGCGTCTGAACAGAAACCTGCGTTCCTGATGAATGATGGAGGATGCACTTGAGCCTCAGAGGAGAAAATAAAAGTCCCCCGAGGGTAGGGAAGGGCAGAATGCCTCGAGACTTTGCACCAAGGACTGGGCGGAATGGCCACTGGGTCTGCCGCCTGGTTGTGTTCACTCCTCCTGATTTCCTTCTTGAGGTCTTCAGACTCCGGTAAGGGGCGGGGGCGGGGGTGGAAACAGTGAGGGCTCACAGGGCCTGGCCTGATCCCCTTCTGTGTCCCACAGGCTTCCTTCTTAGGCGACTCAGTGAGCACGTGCGGCAGCTCCGGGAGAGTTCTGGCCCGCGCCTGGGTCTCAGCCTGGACCCAGATGCTGCGGTCGTCCCCAAAGAGGGCTGGCTGGAGCAGCCGCTGGACCCTTTCAATGCGTCTGATGGACGATCCTTCCTGCAGGTGAGGCAAGGCGCAGCAGAGCTCCCTATCCCCCAGCGCTCCCCCACACTATCCAGCAGTCTCCTCTTCAGTCCTCCTTCCTTCTTCTCCCTCACTAGGTCCTGCAGAGTCTTCCTCTCTGAACCCCCCAGTCTGTCCACTTCCTCCCCTCTCCCCACTCCCAGACTTTCTTTTTACCTTTGACTCTCCAGACTCAATCCTTCCCCTCCCCTCTCTGCCCAAATGTGCAAGTCCTTCCTCTGCCTGGTCCTGGTCAACTCTTTGTGGCCTCAGAACCATGCCTTGATACCCCCTCCTTGTAGTATGTGTTCCCAGACACAGCCCGCATGCTCCATGGCCAACTTTGACACAGTCTTCAGATGTCAGCTTAACTATCCACTCAATACAGGCTTCTTCCCTGACTGCTGTATGTAAGACCCTTACATAGTCGATCCTTCTCCACCTGATAATTTTCTTGCTGGTACTCATCACCGGGAAGTTTTTCTTATTGTATATATTGCTCTATTGATACATACTGCTTGATTGTTTATTATCTGCTTACCCAACCTAGAATGTTATTTCCCACCTTGTAGTTCCTTCTCCCAGTTCCCTGGGACAAGGACTGGCACTCAAAGTCACCTACGAAATCAATCAACAAATTCAGCACCTTTCAGCACTGATTCGACATACAACCTCCCAAGGCCATTCCCTCTGGGGTTTATTCCAAAATCTATCCACATTTTTTATGTATCCTACAATCATTTCAACCAATAACAAGTGTCAGCCACTCTCCCGGATCTGGGGAGAGCAGAGTAGAAAAGAAGACAGAAGTTTCTGGTGATATATTTTACCTTCTCCGCGAGGTACACAGAAGGGATGAACACACAGAATATCTCATGTATTATTGAGGGCATGAAGAAAGCCCTATTGGGGTGAGTGGAGTCAGTGACATTTCTTTCTTCCTTTTCCACCTGTTAGCGGTACTGGGTGAATGATCAATATTGGGCTGGCAACGATGGACCCGTGTTCCTGCATCTGGGGGGTGAGGGCACTCTTGGCCCTGGTTCGGTGATGAGAGGTAAGGAGGGAAGAAGCAGCTGAGGAAGCTGGTGGGAGATCTGCCTGTTGGATGCCAAGACACCCAGCTCAAATGTCCTCCCCCCCTCCTGTACTCTTCACAGGCCACCCTGGAGCCCTGGCCCCAGCCTTGGGGGCCCTGGTGGTAGGTCTGGAACACAGATTCTATGGCCTGAGTATCCCTGCCGGGGGCCTGGATATGAGCCAGCTCCGCTTCTTGTCCAGCCGCCATGCGTGAGTCGGGGCACAGAAAGTCTTTGGGCTCATGGAACTGGAGAGGTTTCTTTCTAAACCCCTCGGATCTTTGCCCTTCTCCCCCACTGACCAAAGTCAATCTCTGAGCCTCAATTTCCCTGATTTCTTCTCTCTGTCTTTCATGGTGTCTTATTCTTTCTTTTTTTCAATCTTCCCAGTATATCTTTCCCTTAAATTAAGCTGACTCTGTTTCAGTCTCACTGTCTGAAGTAGACTATTGTCACTCAATAATCGAGATCAACATCTCTTACCCCATTACAGCTACTCCCTGACTTCCTGGCTTTTGCTTTTGCCCACTAAATCCAGCTTGATCCTGTTACACCAGAAACGGGATTGTGACTCTCTGAAATCAAACGCCTCTGGTGTCTCTGAGTTCATGAAGAATGAAGTTCAGGGTCTTTACCTGGATCTGCTTGACTGGTCCCTCACCACCCGCCTCCCCTTCCCCCCAATAACTAACTCCATGCCTTCCACTCTCATACTGGAGGGACTCCAGCTACAATCAGGTCCTTGGCATTCTCTAAATGTAGAGGCGCCTTCCTGCCAGGAGCCTTTGAACCCTTGCTTTCCCCTATCAAGTCAGATGAAGTCCTCCATTACCCACTTCCAAGCACTACGCATAGTAATTGCATCCCCACCATTCCTCTCTGCCCTGGTCTCTGTATTGTTCTCCATGGCATTTCTCTCCCTCTCTTGCTTGGTGTGCCCATAGATATCTGTCTCAGTCTCTCTTGGTCATTTTCTGTTTTGTTTTTCTCTCCATCTCTGTCTCTATAATTCTTTCCTTCTGTGTCTCTGTCTCCTTCACAGTTAAACTGGATTCATTCTGCAGCAGGCTGACTGCAACCCTGTCAGAAAAGCGACATAAATCAGAGAGCCCTTAGAATGAGAAAGAGGAAGTTAGACATAGCCTGACATCTATCTCTATTTCTGCTTGTCTCTCTCTTTCCTCCAGTTCTTTCTACCCCCATAAAGATTTCCAGTCTCAATGTGTGATTAAATGTCAAGAAAAGAGGCTTTTAAAATACAAGCTAGGATTGATTAGCACACCAAGCCCTTCACCTCAAGAATTATGTATTCTGTAGTTTTGGTCTAATTATAATGGTTAGCAAGCAAATCTGAAGTGTTTTCTGGGATATGATTAGGGCAAATTATTGTAAACAAATATCTCCATGTTATGCCTAATACTGACCATTAAATAAAAGCTATGTATGTCAAAGAAAGAAGAGGAAAAAGAAAGATTTCCTGTTTCAGACACCCACAGGGGCAGTTTTTCCCAGTCCAATCCAACAGGTTCCCTGTGAGTTGAAGTTGCCGTGATAGCAGTGAGTTTGGTTTTGAGATATTTCTCCCGCAGAGCCTGGAAGGGAAGGAAGAAAGAGGATTCCCAGAAGACAGACAGGGTCTTCCTGTCTTGGTACAAGGGTAGAAGTGTGTGTGTGTGTGTGTGTGTGTGTGTGTGTTGGGTGGGGGTCCTTAGACCTACTAGTGGCAGAGGGGGCGGGCAGGCAGAGGTCAGGTGGCCTTCAAAAAAATTCAATTTGGAAGTCCTGGTTTCTGGTCAATCTCCCCATATTGGTTGTTTCTGGGTCCTGGGTTTCACCACGTGTACAAATGGGGCACTGCAGGAATTCCCAGGGATGAACCCAAATGCATCTCCTCTCTGATTGCAGGCTGGCAGACATGGCCTCTGCCCACCTCGCCCTCTCCCGCCTCTTCAACGTATCCTCCTCTAGCCCGTGGATCTGCTTCGGAGGCTCCTATGCAGGCTCTCTGGCAGCATGGGCCCGGCTGAAGGTCCTCGGGACTCCTGTGGGCGGGCGTGGCGGGGGGGGGAATCCGCCCTCGGGGGTCGCGGTCTCACACAGTAGGACTACCCTACCTTTCTCCCACTCGGGAAAGTTTTCCTTAGGCCATCTTCCCGAGACTGGACTCCAGACAGGGTTGGGGCTGCTGTGAGATCCCTCCTCCGGGAAGCCGCACATGCCCCAGGACTCCGGGAAGGAGCGTTGGGACGGAGGTTATGAGATCCCCGGCCTCCCCGGCCTCCAGCCTAATGTACTTCTCTTCCTCAGTTTCCCCATCTCATTTTCGCCTCGGTGGCCTCCTCCGCCCCGCTGCGCGCTGTGCTCGATTTCTCCGAGTACAACGACGTAAGGGTGGCTGGCAGTGGGTGAGGGCGGAGGAAGAGGGTGATCTCAAGTCTCTGAGGTGCCCTGAGATGTTCTCCCGTGGTCTGACCACAGGTAGTGTCCAGAAGTTTAAGGAACACGGCGCTTGGCGGGTCCCCAGAGGTAAGATGTGGGTCCTAGGGCGAGGAGAGCCAGAAGGGAGGCTTGGGCGGGGCCCTGTAGTGGGAGGAGAGAAGGCGGGGCGCACCAGAGCCAATCCCATCTCAAGGGCGGGGCTCGCAGGAAGAGGGCGGGGCCTGCTGTCGGCGCCGGCTCCGTGGGGGCGGGGCTCCGCAGAGAAAAGGAAGACCCGGGAGGGCCAGGGGCCTGCGGACTGGAAGGCGGCTCGGCCCCCGGGCGAGTCTTCCCTGAGCCTGTCTTGCTCCCCGCAGTGCTGGACGGCGGTGACCCAGGCCTTCTCCGAGGTGGAGCGGCGGCTGCGCGCCGGCGGGGCGGCCCAGGCGGTGTTGCGGGCTGAGCTGGGCACGTGCGGCCCTTTGAGCCGCGCGGAGGATCAGGCGGAGCTGCTGGAGGCGCTGCAGGCGCTGGTGGGGGGCGCGGTGCAGTACGACGGGCAGGCGGGGGCGCCGCTGGGCGTGCGGCAGCTCTGCGGGCTCCTGGTCGCGGGCGGGGGCAGCCGCAGCCGCTCCGCCGCCTACCGCGGCCTGCGCCGGGCCGCGCAGGTGAGGACCCTCAACTCTTACGTCTGAGCACTTAACAGCCTCTGTGTCCACACAACCTGTTGAGAGTCCTCCTCTTTATTATTATTTTTGATAGTAGCTTCTAATCCCCACCAAAGGTCCCACTTCGTTTTCTCGTTCTGCCTCCACCTTCCTCTGCTGTTTAATGGTCGCAAGATGGTTGCTGTAGCTCCGGGTACCACAGATGCCTGCCATAGCTCAGATCCGTGTCACATGGTCACTCCTCTCTGTAAGGGAGCACAGGAAGATGACTGTGTGTCTTGTCCAACCAACCTCCATGTAGGCCAAAGATAATTCTTCACAATGTCATTTCATTTCACCCAACTATTTTCTGTGAACAATTAGAGACTATCTTAACTATTTATAGGCCTTCTTTCTTCTTCTCTCCTCCTCCTCTTTCTCCTTCAGCTCCTCCTCCTTTTTCAAGTCTATCCAGCACATGCATTGACACCAAATGCAGTAAGTTCACAGGCCAGTGGGTGGGAAGTCTTGTGGATCCAGTGATGTTGTAAGCAAAGCAGCGCTGGCAGGGGTCTCCATGTGGCTTCTCAACCTCCAGAGGTGTGGCCCCATCAGCCTTTCTGCATGTGTCGTCTCCACAGAGATGCCTCGTCACAAGAAGTCGGTCTTCCTCATTTTCTCTCTCCCCATGCTTTACCAAGCGTAAAATCCTCCCGGGAAACAAAAGTTTCACCCTCTTCTCTTCTAAGGTCCACGGTTAGCCATGGTTCTTCCAAGATAGATCTGTTCATCCTGTGAAAGTTCATGGCCTATTCCACATAGTTCACCACACATCCATCCATCCTTGTTCAGCTTTTGCATGCCTCTGCTTGCATGCCTAAGAAAATACCATGGCTCGAGTCAGGTGCACTCAAGTGTACATGCACCTAAGAGACATCTTTGCTTTTTAAGCAGCCTTTTGCATTGCCCAATGCAGCAAGTTCATCATTTTATTTAAGTGCTGATGCAAAGAAAATGAAGTCCTTGACAACTTCAGAGATAAGGAGGCTTGTAGCTACTCGAGCCCAGTGCTCCTCTGCAGGAGAAAGATGTGACAGCCAACTTCTGTGAAGGGCTGCAGCCTGGGAACCTTGCCCTGGACTTACCGTGTGGATGTGGCCCACAGTCGGCTGGTACAGATAAGGACCGTGAGGTGCAAGCCTCAATGTCAGCGTCCCAGGTCTATAGTACTCCGATCCACAAGTACTCTGGCCCACAAGTCCCAGGCATGTAGGCCTCTGACCCACAAGCACCCAGGAGCACCCAGAAACCCACCCTCTGACTTACGACTCATGGGGATTTAAGTCTCCAGACCTTGGACTGGCCTGGGAGTGGGTTGGGGGAGCAGGACATGTATGCATCCATGCTTGTCTGTGTATTGCCCTCAGAGTGTCCTGCACAGCCTGGAACAGAAGTGTTTCAGCACTTCTCGAGCGGAGACAGTGGGAGCGTTGAGGGACACAGATCCGACAGTGTCCAGCATCGGTGACCGGCAGTGGTTGTACCAGACATGTACTGAGTTTGGTTTCTGTGAGTGATTGGCCCAGCCTCCATCCCCCAAATATGTCCTTCTGCTGTCTGCTGCCCAGACATGGGCCAGGATCATTTCCATGGGAAACTGGGTCATACTCCTGTGTCTTGAAGAGTCTGCTGCTATGGTCCACTGGAGGTCAGATAGCGTGTATGTGTGTGTGTGTGTGTGTGACTTGACCTTCCCCTGCCTTCTCACACATTCAGATCTCACCAGGCATAATCTCCCCTTCAATCTGCTTCCTCTGCATTCCCCCCCCCATTCCAGGGGTGGCCCCAGGCTAAACATCACAGTGTTATTTGGGACGCCTCCTCCTTGTGCCCCTATCACTTGTCATTGAGTGAATGCCCCATGCCCATAGGGACTAGCCCAGGTGCTCCTCCTTGCTTGCCTGGATCCCTGCCTCTGTCTGCTCTCTGCACTTCAACCCTCTGACCCATCTTCTGCAGGACGTCCAGAGGGGTCTTCCTGAATGCAACCTAGTCCCTTCTTGCCTAACACAACAAATAGGTTTTTAGTGCAAGCATTTTTAAAATATTATCTGGGAATACTTAAATTTGAAATATATCTAATTATCATAGATCTGAAATTAGATTTTAAGTGAATGTGTGGATGCTTTTGTTAGTGAAATCTGGCCACTCTAAAGTTCATAATCCCTGGATTCAGTGAGGCTAATGGTTCTGGGGGTTTCAAAGCCAAGGGTCTTCCATTCCCTCTCTATGTGGCATTGGAAAGTTTGCGGATGACTTCTTACTCCTCTAACTCAGTTTCCATGTCTGTAACATGGGGGTAAATTACAGTGCTCCCTTGATGCAGTTATATGAGGGTTAAAGAAAGCCATGTATATAGTGTTTTTAATAGTGTGGATTAGATTAAGTAGTTCATATGTGCTTGATCTTGTTCATATATGAAGCGTTACATACTTAACATGCTAATAAGTCATTCTTCCTAGTGTTTAAAGACTTTGCTCTTTATTTCAATTACTCATTTTCAAGTCTCAATGCAAGATGCCCCTCCTAGGAAGGGTTCCTTGATCCATCAGACAGATAGACACACACACACACACACACACACACACACAGTCTTCATCCTTCTTCTTAGTACTTTCCACAGTTTGTCACCTTTCTCCCTTGCGGACTGACTTCCTGTGACAGCAAAGCCTAGAGTTGCCTTGCTTGATGCTGTGTGCCCCATATTGCCCAATATCTAGAACATCTGGCCAAGCACAAAGTAGGTGCACAATAAAAGGTGAAGGAAAGAATGATTGGGAGACATGGAGGTTAATTTATCCTGGGAGCACATGTAAGCTGTGGACTTTACGCAGGGGAGACATGCTCTGATTTATGATTCTTGCAATGCAGTCTCCCTCTCACTTTCAGACTTCAGCACATACTGTTACTTCGACACATTATGCTTTTCCTCCTCTCTCTCGTTGCTTGGCTCACTCCTCCTCATTGCAAGATGCCTTCCCTGAAACCCTTATGCTTCCTCTGGGTTCGCTGACCCCTGACCTTAGCCCATCACTGCACTGATCACCATGGACTGTCACTGACTGGGAGGCTGGGAGTTGGAGGTGGTGGTGGTGATGTCTGTCTGTCTCTTTCTCTCAATGAACTGTGAGGTCTCAATGAAATGAGGGGCGGGGGTTTTCTTGGTCATAATTTGAGAGAATTTTGTAAGTTATTATTCAATGAGAGGAGGAGGGAAGACCCATGCACTGACAGGTATCTCCCTGCACAGACATCACCTGTGCAGGCCCTGGATGTCCTTTCTCTCAGCTCCCAACGCTGCCCTCCCAGCTTGGTCTCTGTGAGCAGGTGTTTGGCCTCTCCATTTCCTCGGTATCCCAGGCTGTGGACCAGACAAATTACCACTATGGAGGCCAGATCCCGGGGGCCACCCACGTGCTTTTTGTGAATGGTGAGCATGCCACCCAGAACCTGGTTTCTACAGCTCTATCCATCTCCCGCTCAACACCCTGTCTTGTCTTCTCAGGGGACTCGGACCCCTGGCACGTGCTAAGTGTCACACAGTCCTTGGGGCCCTTGGAGTCAGCCCTTCTCATTCCGAATGCCTCCCACTGCTTGGACATGGCACCTGAGAGACCCTCTGACCGCCCCAGCCTCCTCCTAGCTCGCCAGGTGAGAGGAGCAAGGCTCTGGGAGATTTGCATTCATGTGCATATTAATGTATCTGCCTGGGTTCTTTGGTCCTGCTGGTGTTTGACTTTCTAAATTCTCCCCATCTGCTCACAGAAAATCTTCCAGCAGCTGCAGACCTGGCTCCTGCAGGCCAAGGAGAGCCAGGTTCAGGGGGGGACCTGAGCTGCAGACCCTTGCCACTTGCTATGTGGCCACGTGGATCCTGAACACCTTCGTTCAACAGAAGGAAGCAAGGAGGACATTCTCAGGAGTTGGGAATCCACAGCTGTTTCACACACCACTGTTAACCATCTGCAAAGGGCTTTGCTCCTAACTAGAAAGTGCTTTGGGGAAAAGCCAAGTCAATACAAGTTGATGATCAACCTCCTGATGGTTTTGGTGGTTTGAATGTCAACTAGCAAACAGATGTGGTTCCTCCTGCTGGTGCCCCTCCTCTGTGAAGCAGATGTCGCCTCAAATCCTGGTGCTCCGCTCCTCACAGCACGTCTCTCTCTGAACCTCTGACCTCTCACTGTTGCTTCTCCATCTCTATCTCCCTAGTCCCTGGTTGTGTCGTCTCTATCTCAATTGCTACCTGTCTGTCTGCTACCTTTCTCTCGATCTCTCTGTGTTATGTCATACTCTGTGTTTCTGTATCTCAATCTATCTCTAAGTCACTGTTTTCTTCTCTCCTTTTCCCCTTTTTTGCTCTCTGTACTTCTTCTAGCTGCCCCTCTCCCTTCTCTCTCTGCCCTCAACAATCACCATCCTTCTCTGTCTTCCTTCTTGATCTCTGTGCTTCAGTCAAGCTATATCCCTCTTGTTAGACTTTCCCTGGTGCTTTCTCTCGCTGTTCTCAGTTTCCATCTCCTGAGAGCTCTATCTCTGATGGACTCTCTATATACATACATACTCCGCTCTCTCTGCCCACCACTCAGTCTTGGCCCATGTTTGTGTGCACATGCATGTGTGTGTGTTTGTGTGTGTGTGCGCGTGTGTCTTCTAATATCTCTGCTAATCTCCCCACTTACCATCTCTTCATGCAGTCCTATGAATCACTCGCTGGTGGCTCTGATTCCTAATTGTAGGTGCTTAGCAAACTTTCCTGATTAAGGCATCCCTAGGCCCTGGGAAGGTGGGTCCAGTCTCAAGGGAGCTGCTTAGCCTGCTTTAGTGCATCCAGTGTCCACTTATCCCTGTCCTCAGCAGCCACAGGCACCAGGAGTGGAAAAGAACAAACCATGGAGACTGAGGGCTTATGGGAGGGATAACTAGTGGGAGGGGAAGTAGAGGTGAGTCAGGAAGAAGGGGACTGCTGGGTAAAGGCACATGAAACCAAAGAATGAGCCTCACCTCTACCCTTCACACAATCTGCCCTTCTTTCTAGTGGCATTCATCTCAGGCCTACAAGGAGTTGTGAGTGACCAGCACTGAGCCAACTACATGAGGACCTGACGCCTGGCTCGCCTAAGCCAGTGGTCAGCAAACTGCGGCTCTCGAGCCCTGTGCGGCTCTCTCGGTGTGAGTGTGCAGCTCTGAAGCCACACTGAAAACACGAGAAGGTTCTGATTTCAGATCATGGTGATTTCATGTGTTTGGGAAAACATATGTAAGGCTCTTGAGTGACCTTCAAGTTGTTAGGAGGGACAGGAGGGGCTCTGCAGTCCCGAGAGGTGCCGACCCTTGGCCTAAGTCATTCCAGTTAGACGTGTTATGCCATGTTCTGGTCCGACACATGTCTGCTAAATGACGGCGTAAGCATGTTACGATAGTCGGAAGAGAGCAAGCTCAAAATCCTCAGCATGCCTCCTTGTCCACTTTTCATTTTCGCCACCGTCATTTCTCCCCTCCTGTAATTCCTGAGACGGTTTCATCTTCAGCGTCACTGTAAGTTGCATGAAGACAGAGCGTGCTTGTCCCTTGGTTTCCTCCAGCGCCCTCGTTTCCTAGACTAGTATGTGGCACCTCCCTTGTTGCTCAGTGCCTGCCATCACGTTGGACCCCACTCAGAGGGACTCGGTGTCCAACAGAACAAGACACAGTCCACACCTGCACCCTCCTCACGAGTGTTACCTTGCAGCCCATTCTTGTAGCCACTGTGTCCATCCATCTCACTGAAGTCTTGTTCTGTCTCTCTCTCTCTCTCTTCATCTAGCATGATATCCTTCTTTGGGATGGTCTCTCCAGATAACCTGGTCAAAGTGTGTAAAATGAAGTCTCATCATTCTTGCTTTTAAGGATATTCTGGCTGTATTTCTTCCAAGATGTGCCCATTGCTTCCTTAGGAAGTCCGTAGTGCTTTCAATGTTCATCACCAGCACTGTCGTCGAAGCGTTTCCTTGCACCTCTACGCCTCCTGACACAGTTTCCTTCCTTCACGTGCACCCACTAGAACCGTATCGCCCAGTTTGCAGAGGGGAACGATCTGGTTTCAGGATGGTATCACCCATCTCATCGTGACAAAAGCCCAAGAACTTCTATTTTAAACCCATTTACCTAAATTTAGTCCCACGAGCTCGTTTTGCTTTTCTGGGTTTTCCTGGGACGTGTTTGTATTGGCAGACATGACAGAGGAAAGTGGAATTGTCACCCTTAAGATTGAGGTCAGTGTCCTGAGAGAATGCGCCCTACTCGAGAATCATCACTAGTGGGACAGAGAAAGAGGGAGACCGAAGGTAGGGGTTGGAAGGGGAACCCGCAAGAAGCCACAGCAACAAAGCTCTTGGGGGAGTCTCAATCCAAATTTCCAAGTGATATTTATTTTGATTTCTTCTAACAATAACTCATTCAAGCTCACTGCCATTCCATCAGTTGGAACTGATTCCATCAGGTAGAACTGCCTGCTGCAGGTTTCCATGCCAGACTGTAGTTCTCAATGGGGATAGGAAACCTTGTTTTTCTTCTGAGGAGAGGAGTGTGTGGTGATTTCAAACTTGATTTCACTGTTAGGAACCCAGCGGGTAACAATTGCATCCACAGGGCCCCTCTTTTAACAATATTCATCCTAAATTACATGCAGGTGGGCTACAATGATAAGTTACAAAAAGCCATCAGGCACGAGGAGGACATAAACCAGGGAGTACAAGAAAAAAACACTATATTACCATGGTAACTAATTTCCAACTCCCTGCTTATCGATTATATGCAACAACTGAGATAGGCGGAGGGGTCGATTTAACTCCCAGTAGAGGTCAAATAGAAAGGAAGACTCAAAATCACTGAACTCTGGGAAACAGCCCAAACACACAATAATAAATATATTACAAAGTCAATTCTACTCAAATGCAGCTGAGTCGATAAAAAGGACGACACAAGTCTTGCTCACAACTACGTTGCTTTTCCATGAATTTTGTCGTTGTTGAAAGCACGCAGAGCAAATCACAGAAGCACTGCAGTTTTTACGTGTACCCTTCTGAGCCATTCGTCACACTTTCCAGGATGCATGATGATTCTCACCCTCCTTCCCCGAGCTTTTGCTCCTGAATTCACAGGAACAGTGTGCGCTAAGATTCCCATCAAGTTGCTGTTGTTAATTTGGTCCCACATAAATAGTTTTGAAAAGAGCATAATGTCCCCGGCGGGTCTTTTTACTAGTTCAGCTAAGCGGCTCACGGGTGTTCAGAAGACCTGAGAGGA
Organism: Nesogale talazaci; assembly: GCA_004026705.1. Lineage (NCBI taxonomy): Eukaryota > Metazoa > Chordata > Mammalia > Afrosoricida > Tenrecidae > Nesogale > Nesogale talazaci. The sequence continues at coordinate 14,251 of PVJH01033340.1, forward strand.
CACTTTTGGTTGAAGGTTTCCACATCAGCTCAGGGCTGCTGCTGCAGAAGATCATCCTGCGTCCCAGGATGCAGTTGAAAGTGGGATGCTTCTTCATGGTTGGCATAGATAGGGGTCAGGTCATGCGTTTGGGGGGTTGTGTTTTGCTGCCCGGGTTCAGGAAAGAGGCCGTGACGTGGTACCAACGCATACCTGGGAGCAGAGTCCCAAGAGCTCCAGGAAGAGCCAGCGTAGAGAAGCATCTGGCGCAGCGCGCGCTCCAGTAACAGCCTCTAAGCCAGCGCAGACCCTTCAGAGACCGCCAGCGAGATCCCGACGCCCAGCAGCCATGCGTTTGCACTGACCCCTCCTGCCCTAGGGATTAAGGAACAGGTCAGCTGATCTGAAACATGGGACAGGAATTGGCCATTTGAGAAAGACTGAATATTCTCTCGCGCTCAAGAGGTTCATTGTTGCCAAATAAAGAGGTTTTATCTTTTTCCTTTCCTTGTGTCTTCAAAATAAGACCATAGACGTTTGTTGCTATACTTTGTTTTAATTTGTTGTACGTCTTGAGTTGCGTTTCCCAGGAAAATTTGTACAGGCAATGCCATTAGGTTATCGTTTATAGTTTCTTAAGAGGAAAAGAATGACTCATCCTGTGATTATTTAGCTTGACTGATTAGCACATGGTGCTAATAAAATCTTTGCTTGGATCGCTGTGTGAGCAAAGTGGGAAGTTGCCTCCTGTCCACCCCTTCCCACCCCCACCTCTAGTGATTCTGAAATCTTTTGATCTTACAATCCAAGTGGCCCTTTCCTCAGAGTTTTAAGTCCTCGCGTTAATGACCATTTATAAAAAGACACCATTTTTACCCCCTGGAAAATGATTTTATTCATAAAATTTAACCACTTGGATGGTTTCTAACTTCCACAATGGGACTTCACCTGTGTCTTGAATAAACTGGGACAACCTCTCTTATGTGCTAGTAGACACATGATATTAAATTAACCTGTTACCAGGCATGTAGATTGGTGACTATGCTAATGGAAAGACAAACTGATACACCATCTCACCAAAACAGGGTTTGCTTTATGAAGAAGTATTTTCTAGTTAGGTTACCAAAGATGATTCACCCATTGTTTTTGATTTCAGGGAAAGTGTACTACATACAATACCCTTTAGAGTCTTACAACAAAAACATGAAATATACAGGGTTGGATGAAATGACTTAATGATTGACAACTTTAAAATCTCAAAGTCAGATACTTCATGTCGAGAACGTTTATACCCAGAATGCCTAGTTAACATACATCTAAATAGTGCATGTGTACATAAATAGCATTTCAGCTGTGTAAGCTAAATATAAGTAAACTAAACAGCATAGTGCATTATTTATCTTGTTACATTTTATTCTGATTTAGTATGTGAAAGGTTTTATTCTGTTTTGTTAATAGCCAATGTGAGTAGCTATTGGGGGGGTGCTCTGATTGGGAGTGTTTCTGAGACTGCCTGTATTTTCCCTGCTAATCTTAGCTGGTTTTTAGTTGTCAACTCAATTTCTTGATTTTCATAATCTTTTTTTTTAATTTTCATATTCTTTTTATTCACTAGAAGTCCAATTTGCTATCCATTGCGCCACAGAGCCTCCTAAGTTTTCATATTCTTGAAAATGTAAATACACCTAGGTTTCCAGGTTAAATTTCTGCCATTCTTTTTTCCTAGCTGAATATCTTCTATTTACCTTTGCCTGCCATTGTTATAGAGGTTTGAATTTCAATGAAAAGCCTTGTTGCGCACCCCTCTCCTTTGTTCTACTCTAAATAAGCAGTAATCTCACTCCACTTACTTTAAGGAGCAGACTTTCCTTAAAAAAATAATTTTCCGCTCCTGTGAGAATAAGTCATTTTCTTTGCTTATGTCATTAACTGACATGTAGTCAATGTCCAGCATCCGCATCCATGGGAGGTGACTGAATGATGGGACCTCAGTAGATCTGCTAAGTGTTGAGGGCAGAAGTGTGGAGGAAAGTCTCGGGGAGGCTGGGCAAACACAGAGAGTTTTCCTGTGATGTCGGGGGGCATGGCGCTGAGGCGTTCAAAGGGGAACTAGTCCCCTGCCGAGTGATTCTCTGTGTGGCAAAGCGTGATCCAATCTTCTCTCTGCCTATGTTCCTTATTTTTTTTTTATATTTATTTTTTTTTAGGCATCACTGCCCTGGTGGTGGGAGTAGGAGGTCCAGTCTTTGCTCCTGTGAAACGGGAATTGAACCTCCATCCCAGTGGGCTGCAGTCCCGCGCACAACCACTACGCCACCGGGGCTCAGCCCTGCCTATGTTCCTTATTAAGGTTAAAGTTCTTTAACTGAACTTGTCTTTTCTCTGGGATAATAGCAGTGTCCTAAAGCTGTGATGATTTAAAACAAGCAAACAAACAAAAATGAACTAAAGACAGCAGCGTTTGATTGGAACACTGGAACTCTATCATCCACGCTGAGTTGTGAAACCTAACTTGTTAGGAGCGTAGGGAGTGGCTCTATTTTCTATTGATTTCCTATGTTAATTAGGCTTCTTGTCCCCACTTACCCCCGAACTCAGCCCAGTCTGTTTAATTTTCCACTTATCTCAACACTTTGTCACTTACGCTGTGTACTTTTTAGGTAAACAATCCATGAGCTGCCAGTGCCTGGGGTCCTGACTCAGCCTAGTCTGTGTCACAGGGCTGTCTGCATGCTCAGAAACCCTGGTGTGGCATGAAGACGTTATGTCTGAAGCTGCTGATGAGAACGGCAGCACCAAACCGCATGAAGTAATAGAGGAATGTCCGATATGTTGTGAGAAGGAAACTGACTGCTCCCTAGAAGCAAGCCTGGCTGGACCTCATCTCATGGACCTTGGGCGCGTTCGCAGGAAGGATGAGCCCCTGGAGAAGGACATGGTGCTAAGAAAATAGAGGAGCAGCAACAAAGGGAGCACCTGAAGCAGTCACTGACCCAGTGGCCCCAACAGCAGGGTCCACCATAGAAGCCAGTGTGAGGATGGCCCAGGAGCGGGCCGTGGTTCCGTCTGTTGTACCCAGGGGTGCTATGAGTTAGAACCAACTTGACGTCATGTAACAACAGCAACATCCGATACAAGAGAAATCCTTCGGGGGCCCAGCAACTTTTGCACTCAAGTCCTAGCTCCTGGCTAATGGGGGTTTGCCTCCACGCAGCAGTGCTGTGGAAGGAAGGCTGGGCTATCTGCTTCTGCAAAGACGACAGCCCAGAAAGCCCTAATGAGCAGTTCTCCTGGTTGATACATTGGGTGCCCATGAGCTCAAACCTACCTGACAGCAGCGTTACAAAACGTTGTTAAGATGTAAGGAAATGAGGGCTGAGCCCCAGTGGCGTAAATGGTTGAGTGAGCGACTGCGGCCCGTGGGCTTGGCGGTTCAAATCCAGTGGCAGCTCTCAGGAGCAGCGCTGGGTAGCGCCCACGACCACCAGAGGGCTGTGATGGCCCCCCCGAAAAACAACAACAACAACAAAAAAGATTTAGGAAAATGAAACCTTGGTTTTCTGTGGGTTGTTGGAAACCTGCCTCGGGTTGCAGCTGTTCATGCTGCTACTTAGTGGTCAGACCAAATTCCATGAACACTGAATTAATGGAGATGCCTAAATGGAGTTAGTGCTTCTAAGGTAGACCTGGAGGTGATGTGATTAAGCACTGGGCTGCTAATGTCAGTGTCAGCGGTTTGAAACCACTAGTCCCTCACAGGGAGCAAACGGAGGCTTCCAACCCCAGCAGAGTCTCAGAAACTCACAGGAGCGGTTTTCCCCTGGGAAACCAGGAGGGACACCAGGAGGCAAAATGGACCCAGCTGCAATGAGTTTGGTTTTTTTTAAATGTGGACCATAACCTTTTGAAAAATTAGTGCTTAGAAATTTAAGCAATAACCTGGTGCTCCAAAATGTGAATGCAACATACTGGTTATGAAGCAGGGAAGCCAGAGGAAGGTCTGAGGGATCGGCCCCAACCCCAATGCTGTGGACAGCCACCCCTCCCCTCAGAAGATTTTACCTCCGAGGACAGCACAGAAGCTACAGCCCAGGGAGAAGGCCATGTCTGACCAGAGCACATGGGAGCAAATGAAGGGGGAGGAAGAGAGTGGAGCACATCCTGCCCACCAAGCCTCGAGGAGGAAATCCCCGCTCAGAGCAGCCAATGCACAGAAAGGACCATATTGCTGACCCCACTATGAGACACGACATTCCTCACTGACCCAAAGGGGACAACGCTAGAGACAGGGTGCAGGAATGGCACTCGCTCTGACCCCACCACTCAGGGGAAACACAAAGGGCATGCAACAGAACAGCAGGGGGAGCACAGCAGAGAAGTCTTGAGGGAGTCCCCAAAACAGGGTGTGGCACTCCATCAGACTCGACTGGAAAAAATACTCCTAAAGGTCAACAAGCAGACCTTGAACTGCTGACAGGCTTTTTTTGTTTTTGTTTTTTGGGTCTTTTGTTGTTGTTGCTGTTGTTTTGTTTTCTTTTGTTGCTGTTTTGCTCTGTCTTGTTTTTTGTGCACATTATTATCATCTCCGCAGGTCTATCTAGATAAGATAGGCTGGATAAACTATCTGGAGGAGAAAACAACAGGACCCATGGTTCCAGAGGGACAGAAGAAGGGAATGGGGTGGGGGTGGTGGTGGTAAGAAACAGGGACAATGGAACAACAAGTGATCCCAAATCTGTGACAAGGAGGGTGTAAGAGGCCTGGTAAGACTTGATCAAAGGCAATATAACAAGAAGAATTATTGAAAAACAAATGAAGGCTGAGCATGATAGTGGGACAAGAGTAAAGAAAAAGGAAATAGAGGAAAGAACTGGGGAGTAAAAGGCATTTATAGAGGTCTAGATACAGGCATGAATATAGGTGAATATACTTATATATTGATGATGGGGAAATAGGTCTATGTGTACACCCCTAAAGAGTTAGTATTAAGACAGCAGATGGGCATTGGACTTCCACTCAAGTACTTCCTCAATGCAAGAGCACTTTGTTCTATTAAACTAGCATTCCATGTTGCTCATCTGTCCGACATGATTGCTGAAGACAAAGCAAGTGCATAAGCAAATGTGGTGAAGAAAATTGATGGTACCCAGCTATCAAAAGATATTGGGTCAAAAAAAAGATATTGGGTCTAGAGTCTTAAAGAATTTAAGATAAACAAACAACCATCTAGTTGAAAAGCAACAAAGCCCACATGGAAGAAGGCACTAGCATGTATGATCATGAAGTGTCAAAGGAATCGGGTGTCAGGCATCAAAGAACAAAAAAATCATAACACTGTGAATGAGAGTGTATGTGGAGTGGAATGGAGATCCAGAGCCCATTCGTGGGCAACTAGACATCCCCTTACAGAAGGAGCTCAGGGAGGAGAGGAACCTGTCAGGATGCAGTGTACCAACGATGAAACATACAACTTCCCTCTGTTCTTAAAAGCTTCATTCCCCCCCACTATCATGATTTCAGTTCTATTTTACAAACCTGGCTAGACCACAGAATGCACACTGGTACAGATAAGAACAGGAAACACAGGGAATTCAAGGACAGGTGAAGCCCTTAGAACCAGTGGTGAGAGTGGTGATACTGGGAGGGTGGAGGGAGGATGGGGTAGAAAGAGGGAACTGATTACAAGGATCTACATATAACCCTCTCCACAGAAAAGTGGATGAAGGGACCATGTAAACCATAACAAAATAATAATAATTTATAAATTATCAAGGATTCATGAGGGAGGGGGAAATGAGCTGATATCAAGGGTTTAAGTAAAAAGCAAATGTTTTGAGACTGATGAGGGCAAAAAATGTACAAATGTGCTTGACACATGGATGGATGCATGGATTGTATGAGCCCCCTATAAAAAGATTGTAACAAAGAAATGTAAGTTCTAATACAGCATGCAAGAGCCAAAGATTACAATCTATACCATAGCAAAGGAGCCAAGAGATGTCAGAGGCAAACACCCTCCAACGACTGAAGGCAAAGAATGAATAGCGATGCTAGATAAAAATTATAGTTAAGTCATAGGATGAGAAAGGCAGGAGAGAATAAAATAAAAGAGTCAGACATATTTTATAGCAACATGTTCACCTCAGCTCCTCTTGATGGACCATGCGTAACTGGGAGAAGTGAGAATGAGCCTTTACTATCTTGAGACATTTATAGACAGTCATAAACCGTGCATATTCTGTAGTTACATGCATCTCAAGGTGGGTGGTATCTACTGAGCTCACAGTGAGGAAACCTAATACCTACGTTGGAGGGAGGTTTAAGATGGGTTGGGGGTCAAGGTGGGAAGAGATTGTTAAAGAGTAATGTCTGCTTCCAGAGGGAGATATAACCAAGCATGTGCTCACGTTAAGGCAGCATAGGTGTTAAGGGGAGAACCTGTGGGGGTGATTTTTAAAGCAAGATAATGTACTTGGATGTTGCCTCTAAATGACCAAAGTGGAGGTTTTCCTACCGTGGAATACCAGCTTTCCAGATTCCCTCTGTAATAAGTTAGGGGATATATTTCCCTATTCGTGTTGGTGACCCACAAAGAGAAGATGAGTAGAAAGTTCAAATCGACCATGGCTAAACCAGGTGCTCCTTGAAGCGATATGGATGGTAGACATACTACATGGCAAGCCCCGCTGCCAGTGGTGAAGTTCATCCTTCACTTGCTGTTTACTAGTCCTGAGATGAGAACAAGCAACAGAATGACTCCACCCAAAAGGTAAAAACAGAATATGCATGAAAAAGGGGGAGACGGAGAACAGGGGAAATATACAAACAACCTGGGACCAATCTGTGTCTCATTTGCACACCATTGGAGTAAACTGCTTACTTAGTTGGTAGACTATAGTCAGTCCAATTAGGACTACCAATCTTGAAGCAGATCCAA
>PVJH01033341.1:0-21675 GCA_004026705.1 Nesogale talazaci
GGTCAGGTCCTCCGGAGGCCACGTGCTCCCTGCAGCCAGCCAGCAGCCTCGGTGCCCTGGAGCGGGCTAATGACTCTCGGCACCCTATGGAGAGCAGAGCGGGTCTCTGACGGGTTTTCCTGGCTAGAGCTGAACGCACTGTGCGGTTATTGTGTCAGACCCTCTCTTTGAGGGTCGTCCTCATTTTCTTTTTCTTTTTTTTTTTTTATTTAGGCATCACTGCCCTCGGATGGGCTGCTGCTGGATTAGAACCGCTAAGCCAGTGGGCCGCAGTCCTGCACTCAACCACTACGCCGCCGGGGCGCAGCCCCGTCCTCATTTTCAATGACCTGAACTTTGCCACGCACGATTGCTTCCCTGCTCCTGCTAGCACCTTGCTTGGGGGGAGCTGCTGCTGTACTTTTAAGACAGGCCCTGTTGGCTGCTGGCAGCCAAGCTTGCCTCTCCCATCCATTCACCCGCCCTGTCATCCTGTTTCAAGGGCTCCCCAATCAGTCACATCACCTAACCTCTCTTTTTTTTTGGGGGGGGGGGCATCACTGCTCTCCGGTGGTGGGAGTAGGAGGCCCAGCCCCACTGCTGGAATTGAACCTCCGTCCCAGTGGGCCGCACAACCACTACGCCCCGGGGCTCAGCCCCGCCTAACCACTCTTGTCAGACTCCTGGCGATTGAGACTCACTGACTTAGTAAGAGATCCAAGTCCCTTGCAAGGCCTGTTTGGAAAGCAGCTGGCACTAAAATTTCACTAGCAGTCCGTATGATAACCTCGGCAGCACTCGATCACGTTTAACCCTGGCAAGCGGAGAGCCGGTAGCTGTGAGCAACCAGGAGGCGCATCCTAGACGGAGGGAGTGGATTAGTGTCCTAGAACTCCTGTCCAAAAAGCCCTAAACAGACCCAAAACACACCGCATGAGCTGCTGCTTGGAGTTCTGATACCCTCTAGCTGCGGACATGCCCTCCGGACGGCATGGGAGATGTCCGCTTTATCACGGTGCTGCTTGGTCAGGGGACCTCCCTTGCTCACTGGCAGGCCCAGCTGAGCCCCCAGAGCTGCCAGGCCCCTGTCCTGGGGCCCCACCCCCCAGCCCCTGCCGCCCTGAACTCCAAGGCTCCAGACAGAGCGGAGCAGGCACGGTGCCAGGCCAGATGGCGAAGATGGAGGGAAGCAGCCAAAAAGACGGCAAACAGGAAATGGAAGGAGGGATCTCAGCGAGGAGGAGGGGGGGCCAGGCCCTTCTCCCCATTCTCCAACCAGGTTCAGAGAAACAGCACCTGCTCCAGAAGAGAACCAGCTTTTCCATCTCCCTGGGGGAGAAGGGAGGACCCAGAGGCCCAGCAAGCTCGGTCCCATGACACACATTGATGTGCCAGTGTCAGCAAACGAGCACACGCACTAAGGGGAGGGGTGCATACAAGACAACGCATGTCCGCTGCGGGGGACACCCAAGGCCCTTGAGGAGGACACAGACGAGAAGCAGGTGCAGGGGGGGGGGGGTCCTGGGACCGCCATTCCACCTCAACCGCCACACCTCATATACCCTGGAGTGTGCAGTGCCAGCTGCTCCTCTCCTCCCAGGCTGTTTGAAGGCCCCGGGTCCTCCTCCTCCGTGCCCTCTGAGCTGGGCTGGGCACTTGGCTGAGATAAGCCCAAGGGCAGGGCTGCTTTCTGTTTTCTGCTCCAGGCAGGAAGTGGAGTCCAGGATGTCAGAGCTGGCCCAAGGCTGTCTCATGTTCCAAGGGGCCCGTAACCAGCCCTTGGCATCCCCCTCTCCGGCCAGTGACGTCCGAGAAATAGGAATCACAAGGAGGTGATTGAGGAATGGGGTGATTGAGAGTGGGGCCCAAAGAACCCCCCCCCCCAAAAAAAAAAAACTCCCACTGCCTTGATCTCAACTCAGATGGACCCTGGGGACAGAGTTGAGCTGCCCCCTAGGGGTGGGGTCCCACGACTGCCATCTTGAGCCAGAGACGGCCTGTCTCTCCTGGAGAGAGCAGTTGGAGAGTCTGAATTGCCGGCCTTGGGGTTAGCTGGCAAGCATGATGCCACCAGGGCACTTCAAACAGGGTATAGGGAAGAGAAATAAATACCTCTTTATCCGACTTCTGCCCACTGTCATCTCCATCTCCCCCTCTCACACACACACACACACACACACTCACCAAATGCCTTCTGCCTTTTTGGGGTGGGGTGGGGGGGCGTGTCACTGCCCTCTGGTGGGAGGAGGAGGCCCAGCCTTGCTCCTGGAGAACTGCCGCTGGATATGAACCACCGACCCACCCTCTGCCTCCTTTTTTCAGAGTTCACGGCCACCCATTTCCCTGACCCCAATTCCCCAGGGTCAGAAGTTTGAGAGCGGTTTCAGACGGCTTGTCCTGGCTCTGCCCCCACCTCTTCCAGGAGGAGAAGGGCCCAGTGCCCCCACACCACCCTTCCCCCGGGAACGGCTTCTTCTCTCCCTCTTGCCTGCTGCTTCTGTTGCTGTTGCCAGCAAGTTCTTTCCGAGGCAGAGCCCTCCTTTGTGCAGGGGGCAGGATGGGACTCTCCACGGAGGGGCTTCAGGGCTACCACCTTGCCCATCCATCTCCAGGCCTGCCTTCTAAGGGGCCCTTGGGTGGGTTTGAAGCGGCAGCCTGTAGGCCGATGGCTGAGTGACGAGCAGCCGTCGCTCCGTCTTGGTGGGAGACCCAAAGCACCCAGTTGGGGGCAATTCATCGCGAGCCTCCGGGACGCAGTTGGAACTGTTCCTTAGGGTTTCCCAAATCAGATCTTTTAATTTTCCTAATAAATTCATCATTTTATTGGGAGCTCTTACAGATGTCATAACATTCCATAATTCAAATAGCTCAAGCATAATCGTACAGTTGCTACTACAATCAGTTTCAAAACATTTTCTTCCTTCTTGAGCTCTGATGTCGGCACCCCTACTTTCCCCTCTCTCCCTTCCTCCCTCCCTTCCAACCCTTGTGGTTGTTATGTATGATTAATATTCTATTATCATGGGGCTGAGCCCCGGTGGCGTAGTGGTTGTGCGCGGGACTGCGGCCCACTGGGATGGAGGTTCGATTCCAGCAGTGGGGCTGGGCCTCCTACTCCCACCGCCGGAGAGCAGTGATGCCCCCCCCCCCCCAAAAAAAGAGAAAAAATTCTATTATCATATGTGTTTTTTCACTGACAACTGTTACTCCCTTCCCTCGAGTGGAGCGATGCAGTCATCACTGCTGTCAGACCTAGACTAACTCTTAATTATTTATTTAAAAGATCATTTTATTGAGTTTTTTTTTGTTGTTGTTAGTTTGTTTTTTGGTTTTTATTATTTTATTATTTGGGGGCATCACTGCCCTCTGGTGCTGGGAGTAGGAGGCCCAGCCTTGCTGCTGGATTTGAACCTCCAACCCAGTGGGCCACAGTTCCATGCACAACCACTATGTCAATGGGGCTCAGCCCTGTTTTTTTTTTGGGGGGGGCATCACTGCCCTCAGGTGGTGGGAGTAGGAGGCCCAACCTTTGCTCCTGTGGAGCTGGAATTGAACCTCCATCCCAGCGGGTTGCAGTCCCGCGCACAACCACTACGCCACGGGGGCTCAGCCCTTATTGAGGGTTCTTACTGCTTTTTTTTTGGGGGGGGGGCATCACTGCTCTCCGGTGGTGGGAGTAGGAGGTCCAGCCCCACTGCTGGAATTGAACCTCCATCCCAGTGGGCCGCAGTCCTGCGCACAACCACTACGCCACCGGGGCTCAGCCCTCTTACCGCTCTTATAACAATCTACACATCAATTGTATCCAGCAAATTTGTTTTAATTTTTAATTTTTTTTTTTTTTAGGGAATCACTGCCCTGGTGGGAGTAGGAAACCCAGCCTTGCTCCTGGAGAGCTGCTGCTGGATTTGAACCGCCAGCCCTGTGGGCTGCAGTCCCGCACACAACCCCTGCACCACCAGGGCTCAGCATATCCAGCATATTTGTACATATGTTGCCGTCATTATTTTCTAAACATTCACAATCTATCTGACCTAGACTAAATCCTTAAGGGATCAGGAAGCCTAACCTCTTCTTTGTCCTGAGCAGCAGCTGGTGACGTGGAACTGCTGACCTTGTGGTTTGCAGTCCTGCGACGTGGGGTATTCAGTGCTCCCCGGGTTCCTGTCTTTGGGTAAAGAGCCCTCGATATGGATACACTCAGGGCGTCCCCAGAAGAAAACAGACTGCGGGGACCCCAGCCGAAGTTCCACATCCTGCCAGTCAGTTCAGCTGTGACAGGGGGCCAGGCAGAGGTGGGACGGTCTAGGGGGTAGTGGGCACGGGCAGGGGGGCGCTCCTCCTGCCCCAGGGGCCATGTTCTTCCAGACAGGAGCCACCTTGGCACAGGCCCTGGCGTAACAAGCAATCTAGGGTCATAGTGCCTCTGGCGATCAGTTTTTAATTGCTGACGACACTCTCAAAACTGGTGACAGGAGCAGAAACTGCTCATTGGCGCCACCCCCACCCCCCCACCACACACACACCCTTTTCACCACCAAGTGGTGCCCAGGGCATGTGCCACCTCTGCCTTACCCGTGACAGCCTCTGTCCTGCCCTGCCCTCCTCTCCGGTGCAGGCCCACCAACAATGTCCAGCCCAGATTCCTGCTCCAGCCTCCCGGCTGCCTTTCCTACCTGAGCCTCTCAACCCTCTCTGAGTGTCTGAATTACTCCCGCCTGATACTGTTTTCTGGGCAAAGACAGACAGCAAAGGCCACCTCCCAGCCTAATTCTTGGTCTCCTTTGTCCCCACTTCCCCATGAGTGGATGTCACCTGCACATCTCCCTCCACCCTGATTTCAAGAGCTGGACAAACAGGAAGTGGAGTCCCGCCGGCTGGGAGAGAAGTATTGCAAAAGGGATCAGTTTCCCACAGCTCTGGGCTCTTGGCTGTCCCCACACACAGCTGGAATCCCACCCTCACCTTGATCCTGTTCAGAAGGCTTGCCTCCACCACCACCACCCCCACCCCACCCCCACCCCCGCCTCCCACCCCCAAGTTTCCCAGAGCCTCTTGACCTCATGACTTCCCTCTGAACTTCCGGCAGCAATCAGCCTGCACCCTCCGCCCCAGCCCTTCTACCCCCCGTGGTTCTTTTCCCTGAGACCATGAAAAGCTTTCTGGGTAGATACAGGATTGGGAGGGGGTGGGGGGGAACACGACCCGAGAGCTGGGCTCTATGGTCTGAGTGGCCAGAAGGTGAGGCTGGCAGGGGAGTTTCTTCCTCCTCTTCAATCCTTGCCTCCATCTCCCAGGAGGGCTACAGCTTTAGCTCCCCGTAAAAAGGAAGAATCCTGGGGAATCTAGTGGGAAGTCCTCACCTCTTCACAGAGACCCCGCCAGCATACATGATAGGCAGCATCTTTAGCAGTGTGACACAGGCATCCTAAGGCCCTGGGGGCCCCCAAACAGTGCCCCCACCCACAATCCCATCCCTCTCACCAACCACACTGCCAGAGGGATCCGGGACATCAGAGACTGTCCCTCCAAGCCCTTCCTAGGAATGAACTCTTGCGGATAAGGCAGTGCTCCAGAAGATTCCATTAACATATACCTTGGCGATCTGGGAGGATGGACAGTGTGAGCACACCTTCCACTGAACTCAGTAGTTGAACCAGAGAGCAGAGGGCCTGGCCTTGGGGGAGGAGTGGGTGGGGAGAGAGGTGGCATTGTTTTAACCCGGGGGGGTGGGGGGGGCAGGGTGGAAAGCTAGAACTGTCCCCAGAGAGCCCGTCCAGAGTTCCACGAGGGCACTGGGGGCTTAATGGGTTGATGGGGGGGGGGGGGGCACAGCCTTCCCCTGCTGGCCCAGCGTGGAGGGTGCCAGCCTCAGAGGGTGTCCAGGGGAGTGTCCTGTCTGGCATGCTGGCCGCCTGCTTTGGTTCCGTCTGCTGAGAAGGTCTGTGTCCAGGCGGCCTTCCTTGCAGTTTCTGTTCTATTTCACTCAAGGGTTCCCAGGCCCAGGTGGGCCTCTCTCACCTGCACCCACACCTACGGGACCCTCACCTGTCACTCCGTTCTAAGGGAGGGGGTGGTCCCTGCCCTCGTCAGGCCCCCCCTTAGGGAACCCACATACCTGCATTCCCTGTGGCTCTGCCGCTTTTCCTAGCCGGCTTCCGCTGCCCGCGCGGCTCCGGCCCAGACTCTGGCTCGGCTGGCTGGTAAGACCTGCTTCTGGGACAGGTAGGGACACACCCACCTCAGCAGATCCTGGGACATTGCTTCCAGCTCCCCCGACGCACCCAGCCCCACAGGGGCATGGAGAGCGAAAGGAGAAGGCGGGGCCCTCCCAGAGGCCTGCCCATCAAGGGACCTAACAGGTAATGACAGCACCCAGCCCCCGGTTCTGGCAGATGACTACCAATTGCCCTGCCCCGCACTCCCAGGCATGCTCATGCTCACACACACACACACACACACACACACACACACACACTCACTCACTCACTCACTCACCTCGGAGGAGTTTCCGCTAAGGTCTGCTGTCACACCCGCCCCACTGATGCCAGATGACTAACCAACCAGCCTCTCCCCGTTTCCCCCTGGGTGTCTCCCTTCCTCTCTTGGGCCTGTCAGACGCTAAGGCCTCTGTTGCTTGTGGCTTGTGCCCCGTGCTGCCCGGGCCCCTCTGCCTGCGGCTGGGCCCCAGTACACCGGGAGCCAGACGGCATTGTTCCTCTTTGCTGGTGTCCATTTCCCCAGGGCTGGGCTGGGGGCACTGCGAGGGAAGGGCTTCCGATGGCAGCCCCTTGCCTCTGCTGCTGAGCCCAGCCTGGATGGGGCCTCTCCTTATTAGTCTGTAAACCACAATAAGTCAAATGATCCAGTGAGCGGAGTGGGGGGTGGGGTGAGGAGTACTGTGATCCAGTGAGTTCGGGGTACGGGGCACGCTAAAGAGATTTTGCTATTAAAAAGAGAGAGAGAGAGAGAGAGAGAGAGAGAGAGAGAGATTTCGCTATTACAAGGCTTCTCGAGTGAAATGAAATTAAAAACAAAAACCAAGGCTTCTCAGTCTTTACCACACCGTCAGGACGACCGACCAGATGCTGGTCATTGGACCTGGGTAAAGGACACAGGGTGGGGGGTGGAGGGTGCATTAGACCTGTCTAGTTTTGTGCACGTTGTCAACGTTCCCATAATGCACACACACACCTTTTTTAAAATGCTGTGAAATCTGGAGAGACCAGAGCACAATCATGGGTCCAGCTAGAGCTGGAAACACAGAGAATACAGGACAGATAAACTTCTCGGGACCAATATTGAGAGCAGCCACAGCGGGGGTAGGGGAAGGTGGGGGGAGAAAGGGGTAAACCTATCACAATGACCCCCCCTATAACCCCTCCCAGGGGGGTGGACAGCAGACTAGGGGGTAAAAGGAGACATCAGACAGAGGATAGGACGTGAAAAAATAATTTATACATTATCAAGGGTTCAGGAGGGAGGGAGGGAGGAGAGGAATAATGAGCTGATACCAAGGGCTCAAGTAGAAAGAAAATGCTTTGAAAACGATGATGGCAACATATGGACAAATGTGCTTGATACGTGGATGGGTGGAGATTAGTAGGACAAGCCCCCAATAAAATGATTTAAAATAAAAAATGCTGTGAACCTCGAGTAGCAGCAGGTGTACAGTTTTCCAAATATATGTGTCCTCCAAACTCTCTCTAGGAGACTCCCAGCGGTGAAGGGTCAGTGCCAGAGGCAAACCTCCAGACACCATCCCCGCGAAACTCAGCTACTCTTGACAAACGCTCGCTCTCCAATTAAGGGGTGGGGGTGGGGGCACAGAGGGTCCCTCCTTTCTGATAAAAGGTCACCTTTCCCTTACTTCTCTAGGGTTGAGCCCTTCCTGCGCCCACTTCCCACACGCCCCCTTCGATCCCAGCCAGGCTGGGACTTTTACCTGCAGAGGTGAGGCCTAGGGCTTCAGCACTACCCACACACCTACTCTTCGAGGCCCGGGAGATCCCCAAGCCCCAGCCACGGTCTTCTCCCGTGGCATGTCCGGATGCCTCAGCTCCGCTGCTGCTGCTGAAGCTGCTTCCACGCACGCACGCACGCACGCACGCACGCACGCACGCACGCGGCGTCCTCAGGAAGAGTGTCTCACCTGACACCATGAACCGGCCGGGGTGGGGGTGACTGGTTCCCATGGGGCAGGGTGGCAGTGCTACGGAGAGGGGAGCAGAACCAGCACAGGCCACACAGGCTGCACAAAAAATGCTTTATGTACAAAACATCCTGAAGGGTCCATGGAACTCCCATGATGAGTTCCTCCAGAACGGCAGACCCAACCCAAGGAAAAAAGTGGGCAGGGGCCATGGTATGTGGGCTCGCCTGGCGACAAGCTGGCCGAGGGGCCTTCGGAGGGCTGGAGGG
Organism: Nesogale talazaci; assembly: GCA_004026705.1. Classification (NCBI taxonomy): domain Eukaryota; kingdom Metazoa; phylum Chordata; class Mammalia; order Afrosoricida; family Tenrecidae; genus Nesogale; species Nesogale talazaci. Next base: position 8,401 of record PVJH01033341.1, read on the forward strand.
TCTGACGAGGCGAGGCCAGGCTGTGAGGTGGGGGCAGGCCAGCCCCCGCCAGCTCATCCCGCTTGGCCCAGGGTGAAGGTGCTAAACTCCTGGCTCCAGCGTAGCACGAGGTCCTCGCTCTTGGCCTGGGTCATCACGTTGTAAGTCTCGTTCTGCATACACCTCATACGAGACACCTACGGGGGGGGGGAGTTGGGGGGGCACATTAGGGGCCCTACAAGAACCAGAAGATGCGGCGGCACGGGCACGGGCACAGGGCAGTGGAGGGAACTTGGCTGCAGGTTTTCAACAAGCCGCAAGAGAGGGAAGTGACGGATCCCAGGCTCGGGGTGAGTAAGAACCAGGGGGTGGGGGGTGCCCAGGACTGTGAGCATGCCCTCAGGGCCTGGCTTTCTGCCTGCCCCACCCCCTCCTGTATGGGGAAGGCCTTGCTTGTTCCCCGTCTGCAGTGGATGAAGCTCTGGTGGAGGCAGGCCTCAGCCCCCAGGTGTAGGAGAGGACTGTCCCCTAGCCCACTGACCAGGCTGCTCTGGGTGCTTGCCTGACATTGGGCTCATGGAAGGAGCCAGGAAGGCGGGGGGGGGGGGGGGGGCGCTCACCTTCCGGTCTTCGTTTCTCATCAGACACTGTTGGCTTTTGAAGGCACAGTAATTCGGATACTGCACAAAGTCTGTGTCACAAATCTAAGGCCAGGAGAGGAGGAGGTGTCAGAAGTCCTCCCGAGGACACCCACCATGTCTGAAGCAGCGGTGGTGGGGCCATGTGGGGGGCCTCGAGAACCAGGGCGCCTGCATGGCCCAATGCTCCGACTGGGGCTTCCTCCCCGCGCAGCAGGCTGCCATCCCCAGAGCCGAGTGGCTAGGAGGAATTCAGATTCCCGGAGAAGGAGAAGTGGCTGTCCCGCTGGCCAGCCAGCTTGCTGGGAAAGTGATGGAGGCACAGGACGCTCAAGAGCAGGTTCCTTCTGGTGATGTGACTGAGGGAGGGCGGAGAAGGGGCTGCAATGTGGGACCGTCTGGATGAAGCACCTCTTCTCTGGCCCTTGACCTCCAACCTGTGAGCCCAGAAGGATGGCTGCGGTGGGCCTGAGCGCTCTCCACTTCAGGGAGTCCAGAGAGGAGAGCTGGGCAGGGGGCCCTCTGCCTCTGCTCCTCGCCTGGATTTGCCCGCAAAGCCGCAGGAGCCAGGCCCTCAGGAACAAGGGGTGGCAGCACAGGGGCTGTGACTTGGAGGACAGGGGGAGCGAGGGTGGTTTTGGGAAGCAGGGAAGGTGCAGGGAGGGAGCCTGACACACCGAGGTCAGGACGTATCAGCTCGCCCTTGAGTCCCAGGGGCCCCGGTGGCAGGGTGGTTAGGAGTTGGGCTGAGATCGGCAGGCAGGCTCCACAGTCAGTCTCGTCTCCCCTGTCCTAGACGGCCACTCTGACTCACTCGGTGGCAGGGAGCGAGGGCGGGGTCACCCAGGGCAGAGATGAGTCACACACGTTAAGGTGGTCTGGTGGCTTAATGGTTCAGCGCGACACTGCCAAGGTAAAGACGGGCTGGAAATAAGCCACCAGCCTCCTCTACAGAAGCAATGTGGCAGTCTGCTTCCACCATGTCTGCTGCCCAGAAGCCCCGCGGGCCGTGTGTCCTGTCCTCCAGGTGTCCTATGACCCAGCATGGACCAGCTGGCGTTTGGCTTTGAGCACTTGGGCCCCCCAGTGGGAAATGACTTGATCAGCAGAGCTGGGAACAGAACCTTGGTCTCTTTCTTGCCAGTGGTCCTGGGTAACCCACCCCCCCAATCCTGCTCAGTGAGCTTGGGGGGTTGCCACTGCACGGCAGAGAGGCAGGGGTCATGGTAGACGGCTGGTGTTCAGACACCAGGGGTCCCAGGCCTCATTCCAGCGACAAAGGGACCAGGGTGGTGAGGCTGAATTGGGGCGGGGGAGGAGAGTCTCTGACCTTGGTGGGGTAATCCCCATCCTGGAAGCTGAGGAACTCAGTCTGGAGCCAGCCGGCCACGCGAGGGTCCTCACAGCCTTTCGTGGCGAGCCGGCCACACCAGAAGTCCACGCGGAGCCCGCCGTACAAATCCAGTCCATAAAAGTGACCTGCTTGTTTGGGCCCTGCCTGTAGTACACAGGGGACAGGGGAGAGGTGCGGGCCCCTGGCCCGTTTGGGGCATTCCTTCCCACTGTCCTGCTCCACCTGGCACCTGGGGTGCTTCCCTTCCCCACTAGGTGGCCTTGCCTACCTGCGTGCCCACGGATATGGTCTGGGACGTGAGCAAGGGACTGATGAAGGCAGTCTTGTGGGAGTTGTCACACAGCTGCCGCTGCAGATTGGCCTCGGAGTAGCACTGCTCCAGCTTCAGGGAGCAGAAGTCACAGAGGCCGCAGGTCGGTGTGTGCCGCCGCCCAAGATTGTCACAGACCTGGGATGGAAGGTGGGGGGAGGGCTGATGCGGCCTGCCCTCGCCCAGACAGAAGCCCGCAGAGGGCCAGGCCAGGCCTGGCCTTTGCACTAACGCTCTCCAGAAAGCCTCCCTGGATCGTCTCCCCGCTCCCCTCCCTGAGGATGTCTTGCCTCTTGCCTCAGCTGGCTAGTTCAGTCCCTCTTCTTGGGGGACTCGTCCACCTGGAGGTCATCTTCCTCTCTCTGCAGGTGACCCTCAACTCTTATCACGCTCTCCGCTCACTTCCCCAAAGTCCAAGTCCTCATTGCCAAGGGCCTGAGAGATGCCACCACCGGGTGAGCTAAAATAACCCGACACATAGTCTGGTTGAAAAGAGCTCACACCCCTCCCTCTCCAATTCTGCCAGGAGGGGAATACTTCTCCAGAAATGACAGAGCGTTAGGCACACTGACTGGAAACACCACCGATTCTCACAAGAGCCCTGTAACAGCGTCACTGACTCATCTTGGCCCTGCGCGCGGCTGCATGAGGCAGGCCGCGTCCGGCCCCATCTCTCAGCTAGCTTTGAGCCCGCCGTAGGCACCGGTCAGTCCACCTCATTGAGTGATTTCTCCTTTGTCACCAACCCTGTGTTACTAAGCGTGCTAGGCTCTTCCAGGTTGATCCTGAAAACACCAACATGAAGGGACGTCTCCCCATCCTGGTTCCTGAGCATTCGGCCGTCCTTTCCAGACTGCTTCTCCGCAGTCCATGGTACTTTCCAAAGGCTTCACTAACAGGGTCCACACGCATCCGTCCTTCCTTGCTCATTCTATCTGAGGCCCTTGACAATACCGTGGCATGGGTCAAGGAAACCTAGGTCCTCAAAGGGACATCTTTGCTCTTTAGCAAGTTCAACAGGTTTTATTAGGCGGCAGATTTGCCCAGTGTAAGAGGATGTCCTTTGATTTCTTTCTTTCAAGTGCCCTTGTTTACTTACAAAGTCTTTTTCCCTTACAAAAATCTATGGTCTTTAAATCTGAAGTTTACATTTTTTTCCCTAGGGGTTAAACAAATCACCATGGCTGACATTTCGACCACACTGGTAAACAGTGAACCGTGAACCACAAGGCCAGTGTTTCATGCCCACCAGCGGCTCCGCAAGAGAAAGACAAGGCTTCTGCTCCCAGACAGGTTTCCAGCCTCAGAAACCTGACAGAGGGTCACTCTGCATCAGAATCAAACCGAGAGACGGTACGTGTGTGTGTGTGTGTGTGTGTGTGTAGCAGGGAGTGTTCTAAAACAATCAGCCATTTCCAAATCTTTTCTCCTGTATCTCAATGACTTTAACTCCCTGCCACTGAGGAGCTTCTGATCCACTGTGACCCTATAAGGACAGGAGAGAACTGCCTCTGGGCTTCTGAGACTTTTAAAGTCACTTTATTAGCATATCCGGTACATACCATACGATTTAACCATTCAATCATGAAGATTTGTGCGATCACCACCGCGATCCATTTCGGAGCATCTTTATCATTTGTAAGGAGCACATTTGACAGAGTCTTAAGCAGAACACATGGCGGACCAAGATAAGGGCATCTTATCCAGAGGGGGCATGTGGCAAATCGGAAAATCAGTGACAGATGGGGCGCCTGGAACAATGGGGGTGGGGCCAGGATGGGAATACTTGTAGGTTGTGGTAGACGAGCAGCTGACAAGACTGAGTCAGGGGCTTCCCCAAGACAATCAGGGCTTGGCACTTGTCTAGTGACTCACTCCACTTTCCATCAAGGACACACCCAGGCAAGCCCCCGAGATGGGGGCCCCTCCCTGGGCTTATCAGGTAGGCAGTGGGTGCTCCTTCAATTCCTTGACTGCGGCTGATTGTGGATCCCAGTGAACGCTTGAGCGCTTTGATCATGCTGCTGTCCGTTGACCTGGTTGTTTTTCTTTTCTCTGAGTTGTGATCCATCTGGAAGCCTGTAGTCTTGGGTTTTCATCCCCAAGGGCTTCAAGTTCTCACTTTTAAGAAGCAGGGCTGTGTTATCTGTGGATCAAGGGCGGCTAATAAATCTCTCTCCAGTCCTGATGCTGCATTCTTCTACATATAGCCAAGCTTCCTGGATAATTTGCTCAGCATAGATGGAATAGAGATAGTGCAAACGTACAAGCCCAACACATGCCTGTGCTGATCTTAAACCCTGCAGCATTCTCTTGTTCTAATCGAATGCCTGCCTCTTGGTCTAAGTATAGGCTACACATGAGCACACTGAAGTGTTCTGGAATTTCCATTTCTCAGTTTGTTATGATCAATACAGTCAAATGCCTTTGGACAGTCACTAAGACACCAGTCACTGTCTTTCTGATACTCTCTGCTTTCAGTGAAGAACCACTGGTTTCAGCAGCCATCTCCCTGGTGCCATGTCTTCCTCTGAACCTCGCTTGAATTTCTGGCAGCTCCCTGTCCACGAATTGCTGCAGCGATCTTTGAATTATCTTCAAAAATTTTTTATTTTCAGGCTGAGCCCCGGTGGCGTAGTGGGTGTGCGCAGGACTGCGGCCCACTGGGATGGAGGTTCAATTTCAGCTCCACAGGAGCAAAGGCTGGGCCTCCTACTCCCACCACCAGAGGGCAGTGATGCCTAAAAAAAAAATTTATTTGCAGGTAGTATGCTATTGTTTGGTAAGTCCTGCACTCTGTAGGGTCACCTTTTTTTTCAGATGGGGAACACAGATGGATCTTTTGCAGTGAGTTGGACAGGTAGCTGTTTTCCAAATTTCATGGCGTCGACTGGTTCCAGTGCTTCACCAGCTTGCTAAGACCTTTCCATCAGCCTTCCATAAACTCCTGGGGCCTTCTTTTTTGCAATGCCTTTGGTGCCGCTTGGACATCTGCCTTCGGCACCACTGCTTCTTGATCATATGCTTCCTCTTGACAGGGTTGAATGTCAACCAAATCTTTTTGGTTTAGTGACTCTGTGTACTTCCCTACATCATCATCATCATTCTTCTTAAAATATTAACTTTAAGGACATAGAGGTTATTTCCACAGACCTCAGGAATGAGGTAGCAGTACAGGACAGTTTCTTTTCCCACCAAAAATGTCTCATGTTGTGGTGTTTGTCCTAGAGAACAAAACTGTTAGAGATTCTTACAGAGATCCGGCCTGCAGGGGCTGTCCCGGTCTGCTGCTCTGGGGCCTGGACAGAGCCATAAGCTGCTGAGCACAAAAGGAAAGAGGCGGCAGTGAGGATGGGCAGGAGAAAGTGTCAGGTGGCGTGGAATGGTGTGTTCTTTGTGTAGAGTCATCTCTAGGGGAAGATACAAGGTGGGGTTTCAGAGAAAGCTCCAAGAGCCCTTTCTCCCTGCCTGGGGTGCAGGCACTGCCACAGCAGCTGGGGCCGGAGAGTCCACTCTTTCAGAGGCTGGACAGAGCCTCGGTCACATCATCTTTGGATGCTTCTTGTATCATTCAGTCTTTTTTTTCCCATGGAATCCTTCAGTATTACAACTTAAAAAAAATCTTCTATTGGCATATCATTCATATAGGATGCAATTTCAATGGTTCAAATAGATGGGAAAGTTCTCCACTCGTTACAATTTTAGATCATTTCTTTTTCGTGTTCTTCATTCTTGTCCTCATTGTTGGCTCCCCCCCTCCCCCATCCCTTGTCAAAACCCCGAGGAACTGGTAATCCAGTTACTGTCTCTAAGGTTCTGTCTCTCCCAACTTTCAAATGAAGGGAATCATACCAAACAAACCAAAGATAACAACATAAAACTTCAACCCAAGGGAAAGGAGAAGATACTAGGGGCCAGAACCAACTAAATTTGTACCAAAAGGAATAACAAATGCTGACGTTAAAATTTAACCTGACTTTATCTCCGGTAATCCACTCACTAGTACAACTTGATGCTGGCACCTTCTGAGCGCTTTAACCTGAGGCACACTGACCGCTGAAAGGACTTGTGCATCACTGGGGAGGGATCCATGCCTGCTTCGGTTTTACTCTTCTCCTTGAAAGGCCACTCAGACAACGGTCTCCATCTGAGGGCTCAGCCCCTCTGCAGGATTTTTAAGGCTGTAAGCCTTCACTCTTTTTCCCTCAATTAAATGTATTGACATCTTCACTCTATTGTGGTTTTTAAAGAAAAACATACTCTCTATAGGCCCACAGTCATCTCATCCAATCAGTAACAGTAGCACTTCAAACCCCCAGATGGGTTTTGTTTCCTGCCCCTCCCACTCCTGTCCCCCTCGGTAGTAGTAGTTTTCGGTGCCTCTCCCCTCCCTGTCCCTACCGGCCTGCTGGCCCAGCTCCATCAGCAGCGCCCTTTCCTTCGCTGCGGGCACGTGCGCTCCCTCGGGGCCTCACCACGAGGCTCTTCTCCCGCCGCCACCCATGTGCCTCTTTCTTTCTCTCCTGTCTTACTGTTCTGTGCTGTCTTCAGACCCACACCTCACCAGCGCTTCGGTCCCTCCTGTCCGTGTGTCAAGTCTGTCCTTGAGACGGCCTCTAAAATTCAGGTGGGATGCCTCCGGGGCCTCGTGTGGGTTCTCCTGCACTCGTTTTCACCTTTGACAACTCCAGCCTACACTGACCTATGGGCCTCGAGGCTCTCCACAGTTGGCCCTGGCTTTGGCTTTACTTTGTCTTCTCCACAGTGACAGCTGAGGCACCGACAGATGGACAAAATGCAGCTCCAGAGATGAAGTAGCCTGTGGCATGTGAGAAGTCCCTCCCTGGCGACTTTGAAACGCACGCTCCTCCATTCGGCTTCTGTAACCCACTTGGCTTGTTACTTGCTAGCCAGTCTCCCCCCTCCCCTTACACACACAACACACACACACAGCCCTGTGTAACCAACAGCTTGCTGGCTCATTGATCAACTCCATGAATCCACTCCTCTACTTTATAAGTTGCGGGGGGGTGAGGGGCTGGGGGGGAGGTAGGGGTGAGTGGGGCTGTCTCTAGATAAGAACTCCCGGAGCCAGGTGTTGTGTTGACAAAATAAAATCCTTCCTTTTAATATAAGCCACTTGGTGCTGGCAATGCCTTCGGAGTGACTCTGGTTCTTTTTTTTTTTTTTTTTTTTGTGGGCATCACTGCCTCTGGTGGTCGTGGGCGCTACCCAGCTGCCGTTGGATTTGAACCGCCACGCCCGCGGGCTGCAGTTCCGCACTCAACCACTTAGGCCACCAGGGCTCAGCCCGTGACTCTGGTTCTTTAGTCACAATGGTTCCAGGATCTAGTGACGTCCACGTGGATAGTCGCTGTGGGTGTTGTTGGAAAAAGATCTTTGCAATGAAGTTATTGGTCTTGCAGAACTCAGTGGTGGGACCACCAGCTTCATTCGAGTCTAGGACCGATCTTTCGAATCCTGCTTCCAAGCTCTTCTCCAAATTACTTTCCAACGTCTGCATTCCAACCACCGGCGTTCCTTGATTGTGCCGCCACCACCACGTGGATTTCCACTCACCGTGATCACGTGAGTTTCCAGACCATGATTGTTTTTTTTGCCCCAAGCGTTTTATTCGCCCCTCCTCCGTATGTTGTACAGTTCAATAATTCAATCATATCAAGATGAGTTATGCAGTTATCACTAGTCAACTCTAGAACATTTTCTTCTTCCTGGTACTCATTCTTATTCATGAAACTATGTTTTTCTGTGGCAAAAACAAACGTAACAGGGCTGAGCCCCGGGGGGGCGTTAAGTGGTTGAGTGCAAGACTGCGGCCCACTGGGCTTGGCATTCAAATGCAGCAGCAGCTCCCCAGGAGCAAGGCTGGGAGGCTGGGTAGCTCCTACGACCACCTGAGGGCAGTGATGCCCCCCCCAAAAAAACAAAACAAAACAAACCAAACATAACACACATTCTCAAATTCCATCGCTCCTCTGTGTATCATTCAGAGCCATCGATTATATGTGGCATAACCATTACTGATAGCCTTTCCCGTTATCTCACCACCTTTAACATAAACTCAATGCCCCCTACGCAACAACTCTTCCTAACTTCACCCAGAGACTGTGCTCTAGCAGAGTGAAAAGCCTCTTCTTCCGAGGAGCGGCTGCGGGTTTGGAACGCCTGACCTTGTGGTTAGCAACCCGATGTCTAACGTCTTCACCACCCAGACTCTTGATGAGAGAGAAGATAGGACTATCAATCCCACCGGACTGAGGAGGAAGCCGTGGCCCAGTAAGGTCCAGTAACTCGCTCCGAGCCCTCTGTCTAGTAGAGGGTGGAGCTGGTTGCAAAAACTATACTGTACCCAGGCACCCAGGTTTGAAGCCTCCACGCTCCTGGAGGGCATTGGGCAGCAGAGGCACCCATCTCCTAACCGGACTTTCTGCCCCAATTTTGCTTCCTCAGCACCAAGAGGGGCCCGACTGAACAGCATCTCAGGTCAAGCCGTCCCCCTCTTTCCTCTGGACACGGCGCCTCGGACAGTACAGCACCTTGGGCAGTCCTCCTGGCTGACTTCACTCGTCCTGACAAATTAGAAAGCAAATGCACCAGACTACCCTTTCAGGTTTCCCATCAGAAGACCCTCGTGTTCTGTTCCAAGTCCAAGGGATACTGTCAGAGTCCCTGCACCAAGTCCTAACAGCCAATGAGCACCACAGTGTTCTCGGTTCCGAACCACGAAGATAAAGACACACCTACCTCTCTGCAACCCCTCTCAGCGTGCGCAGCAACCTCCTCTGCGGGCTCTCGGCCCCTTGAGGGCAAGAGCAACATAAAGGCTCATTCCTAGACCCTCTCCAGCTCTCTGCTCTTACCCCAAAGCCTCTGACCACACCAGCCCCTCTGCTAGCAACCTTCTACCTGGCCTCCTCTGTGCCGAACCCCTTTGTCTGGTCGTAGTGTAAGCATCAGTGAGTTCGTTCCTCTGACCCTCTCAAACGGGGAATCACACCCCACCCCCGCTTCTCTATGGTCTTCACTATAGCACAGTGAAGATAGGACCCCATCAGACTTTACCGCCCATTTTCTCGTCAGACTCTCCCACTAGACTGCAAGAGGACCGAGGACCCCATCAACTGGCCTCACTGCTGAGATCGCCAATACCTTGCAAAGAGTTGATGTTCAACCAGTATTTGGAGAATGGATGGCCCACTCATGCTTTTCAAATTTTTTTTTTAATTTTTTTATTTTAGGCATCACTGCCCTCAGGTGGTGGGAGTAGGAGGCCCAGCCTTTGCTCCTGGGAGCCGGAATTGAACCTCCAACCCAGTGGGCCACAGTCCCGCACACAACCACTATGCCACCGGGGCTCAGCCCTCAAATTTTTAACAAATTAGATGCATTCTGTTCACCTGTGTAAACTGGAAACCCAGGTTTTCCTGGGAGCAAAGTTGCTGAGTGCTCCGGACACCATAACACTGGACTCTCTGCAAGTGCCCTGGAATGCTTACACACACACACCCGCTCTAGGGAGGAGGAAGGCTGGATCTCAGGCAATACCAGGCATTCACAGCAGCTCAACAGGTGCTTCCAGGCCTACCAATTTGATTTTTTTAAATTTTTTTTTTTTTTTTTGTGGGCATCACTGCTCTCCGGTGGTGGGAGTAGGAGGCCCAGCCCCACTGCTGGAATTGAACCTCCGTCCCAGTGGGCCGCAGTCCCGCGCACAACCACTGCGCCACCGGGGCTCAGCCCCCAGGCCTACCAATTTGGACAGCGGAAGAATGACTTATGGACGGGAATGGCTTCCCAACTGGGACTCAACCTTTCCTCTTAGAAGGTGGGCTGGAGATGTCTTTCCAGAGAAGGGAGTCCGGCGGGAAAACCTTTCCCCAAGCGTGCCTCATGGCGTTCCTGTAACTGCCTATCTCCCACTTCCAGAAGCTGCCCAGTGAACACGTATCCATTAAAGAGCATGAAGGGCGTACCGGCCTCCCAAAACCAAGGATTTCCTCCTCCATGAACTGCCAGGCCTTGGCAGTGGGGGTCATGATGCAGGCGCTCTCCACAATCGAGTAGCACAGTACCAGCATAGCTTCCACATGGGGCAGCTGCAGGAGGCTGCAAGAAGACAGCACTGGCTGGTGGGGAATGGGCCAGGACCGGAGAGTCACATCCACTCTCTGCCCCTCCCCTTAGCACCTGATCTCAATCACACGCACTAAGCATGCTGGATCAGGCCTTACAGGCTTTGGGACCAGCTGGTTCTTTTTACCAAGGAGGAACTGAAGTCCGGAAAGGGCAAGTGATTTTCTCAAGGTTGCAGAGCTGATCAGAACCAGAGACAAAGGGCTAATCCAGGCCCAGGAGCTCCAGGGCTGGGGCTCACTCTAGCGTATCCTGTAGAAGAGGAGCATCGAGCACCGTGCTGAAGCCAGTGATGGGCACAGACGGGGGAGGCAGCAGTTGCTGGATGTGCCTGAAGCCCAAGCAGGTAGGCCTGATGGGTCTGGAGGTTGAAGCTGGGAAGGTGGGCTTCTTGTTCCCAGAGAAGGCCAGTGTGGGAGTCAGAACCTCCTTTACCTGCCACGATTGGTATTTCTCCAGGGTCCGTCAGTGAAGACTTCATTCGTGTCATCCACTTGCTGGGCTGACCGAATGAGCTCCTGGATGTTCTCCATCACCACCGGGGTAGACTCCACCTCCCGCACGCGGGGAGTAAAGGAGGACGGGTTGGAAGACAAAGGTTCAGCCTGAAACTTGGGCTCGGGGTCTGTCTGTAGTTCAGACATTGTCTCCAGGCCTTGCTCTGTCCCTTGTCCTTCCTCCTGCTTCACCGCCTCTTCTTGCTCCTCCTCTTGCTCCTCTTGTTCCTGCCCTTCCTCCTGCTTATGCTGTTGGCCTTGCTCCTGTGTGTGCTCCTGCCCTTGTTCCTGCCTGTGCTCCAACATTTGGTCCTGGCCTCCCAGGGACAAGGAGGACTGCAGCAGCTCCTCCACGTTGTTGTTCAGTCGCTCGGGCCACGCCTGGAAAGATGGTGATCGCTCTGTGGCTGCAGCAGACAGGAAACAGACAATCAAGCTCATAGCCCCCCACCCCCCAGTGTCTCTGTACACAGATATACACACAAACACACACACACAGAGGCATATCATTCATAGGCAAATAACAGAGAGAGAGAGAGAGACAGGAAAGAATGTTTCTATTGAAAGAGTAACATTGTAGCAAAATGATGGTGCTGGGGCTATGTATCATCTTCCAGCTTCTACCAGTGACCCCCTCTTCTGTAACTCCCACTTCAAATATCACCTTACCTAGGAAATACCAAATAGCCAGCAACCAGTCTTCGCTAAAGTAAAGAGGCCATCTTAAAAGTCCCAAGGACTGCCAAAGGGAGAGAAGTTCCAAAGAAAGGACCAGGGCAGAATGTGACGCAATAGCGGGAAAGGGTCTGGAATACGAAAACCTAACTTGTGGTGGAATGATCTGGAAAAGGAGGTCAACGATGGCTGCACCACACCAAGCGTACAATCAGTGGCACTGGTTTACGCAAGGAGAAGCTGTGGACCTGGAGAATGTTTTGTTGTCTATGTTGTTGCCGCAACTAAGAAAAAATCGCAATTCCATGAATAACAATGAGCACAGAAGAAGGAAATGTGCCAGGATTGACTGGTGATCACTGTACAACTCTGCTGGACAGGATGGGCTTACTGAATCGTATGACGTGTGGACGAAGCGCCCGTGAAACGTGAAAACAAAGGCACCCAAAATGTATGGCTCACTGTAACTGCTCCTGTTTTTCACTTGATCTTAGCCAAAAGGCCGAGAAGCGATTACACTCCTGTTTTTCAGTGTATTTTTGACTTTTACTTTATTTTAACAAGTGATTTTACACAGTAAAAATAAAGAAAACTCGGGTTGAGCCCTGGTGGCGTAAGTGGTTGAGTGCGGGACTGCGGGCTTGGAGGTTCACATCCAGCGGCGGCTCTCAGGAGCGGCACTGGGGGCGCCCACGACCACCAGAGGCAGTGATGCCCCCCAAAACAAAACAACAACAACAACAACAAAACCTCAAAAAGATTAAATTAAAAAACAAAACAAAACTGTAACTTGTCATCATATAAAGCAGACCTGGTCACCAGCTTCTCCCCCACTCCCCCTCAACCCAAACTCACTAGTAGATTCTGACTCATGGTGACCCATGGGACAGAGTAGAAGGACCCCTGAGAGTTTCCTACACTGCACATGTTTACGGAAGTAAAGAGCCTCAGCCTTCTCCCTCAGAGGGGCTGATGGTTTGGAACCACTGCCTTTGCAGTCCCCAGCCCAGCTCATTAGCCGACTATGCCACCAGGGCTTCCCACTCCCCCCACCCCTAACAAGGCTCCCATTTCCCTACCAGGGATGGGCTAAGTGATGGGCTGCTAAAGATGCAGTCCGTGATTGGAAACCACGGCCCCTCCGTGGGAGAAGGGGAAGCAGCTGTCTCAGTGAAGATGTGCAGCCTCGACGCCCTGTGGGTTGAAATGAATGCCATGCCATCGGCTTTCGACTTCGTTTGGAATGCCTTACCTCCTGGCCTCCGGGACTTGTGGAAGGCGTTTCTGGGAGTCTGCCAGGTGCTGCAAGATCTCACCTGTGGCATGTGATGATGAGATGGGAGAGGTCACAGGTGCCCTGCTGGACTGGACTTCAGAGGGAGTGTCAATCTCCTTGAGCGTGTTAGGGGAGAGGATGGAGACGGGCTGGGAGCAACGGACCCTCTGGAGGCAGGAAAGAAAAGTCAGGTCTTTCTCTGAGGGCCCGTGCCTCCTACTCTTGTGCCCATCTGTGTGCACAATTCTTGGGCAGGGATGCTAGAAGCCTCTTGACTCCAGAAAGGGTACCCCTTGTAAGAGCAAACCCACTTCGGTCGCACTCCTGGGCTCCCCTGCATTGGCACCGAAGGAAACTACGGACCTCAGGAGACATGGTAGAGGGTACCTCTG